>JAJIBD010007976.1:0-60733 GCA_021461705.1 Cryptotis parvus
GATATAAAGATGATTCACCATGCACAACTCAGTTAATGTGATATATTGACAAAAAGGATAACGTCTTACAAATATTCAAAAATAGTAACTCCAAAGTTAATCTACTTCCACAAAAGAATAGTATATCTTCCACATAAAAATTCAATATCTAATATCATATTATTATAAAAAACTAGAAACTTTTCCTATGAGATAAAAATAATAAAAGATGTCAATTCATAAGATGTCCACAAAATATATTAGAATTTCTAGAAAGAATATAAGGAAAACAAATTTGCCCAAATAAGCCAAAAAAAAAAAAGTTATCTCTTTGTATAATATATGACTTAATGAAAATCAGGATTCTCCTGCAGTGCTCAGGGCTTACTATGGCTTGATTCTCAGAAATTAATCCTATTGGTACTCAGTAGGTCATAAGGGATGCCAGAGATTGTATTTGGGGTGACTACATGCAAGGCAAGTTCCTTTCACCATATTGCTTCACCCATTACATGTTCAGATATAATGTATATAACTTATATAATATAAAATCTTAAATATTTCATGGACATTATTGGAATTAATAAACAAATATGGCAAAATTGTGAACAGCAAACCAAACTCAATTCTTTTTATGCATTAACAACAAATTTCCTGAAGAGGAAATTAACAATAAATTATTTGTAACATCATAAAGAAAATAAATAGGGGCCATAGGGAGAGTACAGTGGTTCATGTGCCTTCCTCACATATTGCCAACCAGAGTTTGATCCTCAGCACCCTGTATTGTGGCTTGAACCATACCAGGAATGAACCCTGCATACAGAGTCAGGATTAGGCCTTAGGAACTACTGAGTGTTATCCAAAATAAAACAGAACAAAATAATAAAATATTTACGACTAAATTTGATAAGTATATAAAGGACAGTCAAATGCTCTACCCCTGAGCTATGCCCATGACACATAGGGACTCAGACACATGGGGCAGAGCTACTACCGGCTCTCCCTGTGCTCATCTGATCATGAGGTGCCAGAAAGGGAAGGTGGATTCTAGCCCTGGCCCGTCATCCCAATAGAGCCTCTCAAAAAAGTCAAAGGAACCTCCACACCATGAGGGCCACCATTTTCAACATCTGGACTCCACAGCTCATCAGAGCTCCACCCAAGAGAAAAGACGATTTCTCCGTTGAGATTCATCAGTAAATGCACGAGATGAGAGCCTACTACTGAGAGTATCCCACCCTCACGGCAGAGCCTGGCAAGTTACCTGTGTTGTATTTGATATGCCAAAAACAAGACCTCATTTCCATGACCTGAAGGAATGGTTTGAAGCTCTTCGTGTTCCTGGAGCAAGCAGATGCTCTTTGTCTACACTAGCACGTGACAGGACGTATGGATATGTTACTGATGCCTGCTTGAGCAAATTGCTGAACAATGGAAAACAAGTGATACAAGTGATAAAGGATACATTATCACTCTTATCACTTGTCTTCCCATTGTTCAGTGATTTGCTCAAGTGGCCCCAGTAATGTCTCCATTTGTTGGAAATAAGGTCCCGTTATTGTTACTTTTTTTTTTTTTGCTTTTTTTTGGGTCACACCCAGCAATGCTCAGGGGGCTACTCCTGGCTCTGCACTCAGGAATTACTCCTGACAGTGCTGGGGGGCTATATGAGATGCCGGGGATGAAACCCAGGCCGGCATAGGCTGGCCACATGCAAGGCAAATGCCCTACCCACTGGGCTATCGCTCTGGCTCCAATTGTTACTGTTTTTGGCATATTGAATACACCACGGGTAACTTACCAGGCTCTGCCATGGCTCTGGGTTCATCCCAAGGGGGCCCTGTCTTTTCTATGTCAGACCATCAATCACCCAGGGCCCAAGTGGCAGAGCCCTCAGTCTAGACAAGTCTGTCTCCCTGTCTGCCATCTGGTAACAGAGCCAGGCACTGCAGTCACACCTGCAACACCTCAAGGGACTGTTGGCACCCTAAAAACATTGAAAAAATTAGGCATTAATAAATGAAATACACACCATGTTACTGTATTGGAAAACAAATATGATATCAAAATGTCTATATTATCCAGAGCAACTTATTGGTTCAATGCAACCCTTACTAAAATTTCACTGGAAGTGTTTAAATTTTAAAGGAAAATATAAAATTCTTGAACTTATTAAGGATACGCAAACATATACATATGTCTTGGTTAATATTTACATTAATCAAATAATCCTTTTACTACAGCAAAAACTCAATAATAAAATACAAATAAGCTAATTTTATTATTACTATTATTATCGGTTTTGTGACAGTATTCAGCAGAGCTCAGGGCTTACTCCTGTCTCTGCACTCAGGTTAATCCTAAGAGACTTGGGGGACTATTTAAGTGTTGGGAATCAAATATGAGCCATCTAACATCAACGCAAGCATCTTGTACACTGTATTATTTTTCTGGCCTCTTTACCCCATTTTAAAGATAAGCAATTCTTTAATGAATATTTCTTGAAAGTGTTAAATGCCTAATAAGTATATTAAAGATGCTCAATTATGCTATTCATCAAGTTAAAACCACAATATGGTTTTACCTCATTCCTAATAATATGAGTTTTATATAAGAGAAAGGGGACATATGAGAATATATAGAAATTTGTCTAATATGCTGAGGGCAGGAGTATATAACATCTATAGAAAATAATAAGTTTCCTAAAAAAATTTTAAAATACAATTACTGTATACCTGGTAATTTATCCTGGTAATTGAACTACACTGTTTTTTTTTTTTTTTTTTTTTTGCTTTTTTGGGTCACACCCGGTGACGCTCAGGGGTTACTCCTGGTTCTGCACTCAGAATTACTTCCTGGCGGTGCTCAGGGGACCATATGGGATACCGGGGATCGAACCCAGGCCGGCACAGGCCGGCCGGCGTGCAAGGCAAACGCCCTACCCGCTGGGCTATCGCTCCAGCCCCCTACACTGTTTTTTAAATATTATAAAAGGGAACACATTAAAGTCATGATCTTGAGATACTTTAATTTCTTTTGTAACTGCAGATTATTCACATTAACCGATATATTAAAGCAGGTTAAATCTTCAAAGCTAAATGAATATATAGAAGATTCATAGTCGATTAACACAGTGAAACATTAGACAAAAAGCTGGGGCTAGAGTAATAATAATGTGGGTAGAGCATTTGCCTTGCATGTGGCCTACCCAGGTTAGATCCCCATCACACTAGGAGTGATGCCTGAGAGCAGGCAGAGGAGAAAGCCAGAAGCAAGGCCTAAGAACCACCAGGTGTGGCTTGGCTCTCCCTGTGCCCCTCCACCTCGACCATACACACACAAGTCAGGGAAAATTCCTGTCATATGTGATGGTATGAATGAAAGATTTCAATACTGATTAAAAAGCCATACTGATTGAAAAAGCCAGTCTTAGGTAGATAATTATTGAAAGACTGCTTATATGTGAAAACTAGATATGTCAGACTCAGAAACTGAAATAAGAATTTTGATTCCCAGAAACTAGGAATCTGGTAGGAGACTGTAAAAAGAGAAGTTGATGGTCAATGGGTATAAAGATTGATTCACATGAGCTGATGAAATTCTAGAGTTAACAATGTCATGATGAAATTCTATAGTTAACAATGTCATGTTTTTTTCACTTCAAAATTGGGCCAGAGTGATAGCCCAGCGGGTAGGGCGTTTGCCTTGCACGGCCGGCCCATGCCGCCCAGGTTCGATCCCCGCATCCCATATGGTTCCCTGAGCACCGCCAGGGAGTAATTCCCTGAGTGCAGAGCCAGGAGTAACCCCTGAGCATCGCCGGGTGTGACCCAAAAAACAAATAAATAGATAAATAGAAAATCTTTTTAAAAAAATTTGGTGAGAGGCTATATTAGCTATATTACATTAAATGTTCTTATCACAGTAAATGAAATTCAATTGTCAATAGTCAGCATGAACCAATAAATTATGACAAGAAGAAGTAAGGAGAGGATGGGTGGTGGATAGATAGGTCAGGGAGAAGAGGAGAGAAGGAGAGAGGAGAGAATTGTCAGGAAAGGAGTGGAGTCTAATGGACTGGAACCATTCACATTCTGCCTAAGTTAAAAGGATTTCAGCAACGTGCTAATATAAACTCTGTAAATTTAAATTTGGAAGGTTGTAAATTAGACCTAATCATCAAAATGACATACTACTATTACTTGGTCATAATAGATAGTTTGAATCGTATTAAACTGTTAGGGAAATTTAATTTTAAATTTATAATCTCATGAAAATTGATATTCAGCACTAAACATTTACTAATACAAACCACTGAAGGATCAAAGAAATTCATCACTTCTTTCAGAATTTATAAGAGGAATGAGCACTTCCTAAGTCGTTTTATGAGACCTTAATTTATTGGTACTAAAACTTAAAGGCAAAGAAAAATAGTATACAAGATAACTAATGAACATGGACAAAATAATTTATTTTTTAATAAATTGTTATATACAACATGATATAGTGGGACTTATTAAAAATCTTAGGATACTGTCACTGTCACTGTCTTCCCCGTTCATCATCAATTTGCTCAAGCGGGCCCCAGTAACATCTCCATATGTCCTGTCTCATACTAGTAGAGCCCAAGGCATCTGCTTGCTCCAGGAACATAAAGAACCTCAATCCATTCTGGAATGAGGTCTATAATTGTTACTGGTATTTGGCATATATCAAATACAACACGGGTAGCTTGCCAGGCTCTTCCGTGCAGGCAGCATATTCTTGTAGGCATCTCTAAGTTCAGCATTTATTGATGAACCACGCAGCCTCAAGCAGCCGTGCGAGCCGGGCGCTGATAGGCTGGTCTGCTGGGTGGAGTTCTGATGAGAGAGAAGTCCGGATGTGGAAAATGGTGGCCCTTATGGTGTGGGGTTCCTCTGGCTTCTTGTGAGGCTCTGCTGGGGTGGTGGGCCAGGGATAGAACCCACCATCCCTACCAGGTGCCTCGTGAGCGGCTGGTCACGGGGGAGAGCCAGTAGCAGCTTCTGCCCCATGTTCTGCGAGTCTCTGGACCAGCATACCTGAGCCAGATTTAAGAAAGACTGCTGCAGGGTGGAATTCGATGAGCTGGGTGCTGATAGGCTGGTCCACTGGGTGGAGTTCTGACGAGAGAAGTCGGATGTGGAAAATGGTGGCCCTTATGGTGTGGGGGTTCCTCTGACTTCTTGTGAGGCTCTGCTGGGGTGGTGGGCCAGGGCTAGAACCCACCATCCCTCCCAGGCGCCTCGTGAGAGGCTGATCACGGGGAGAGCCAGTAGCAGCTCTGCCTCATGTCCTGAGTCTCTATGAAAAATAAATAGATACTATGAAAAATAAATTGTATCAACATAACAACATATAAAATATTATGTAAACATCATACTTAATGGTGAACGATTATAGTCTTTGCCTTGAGATTGGAAATAAAGCAAAGCTTTCCATTCTTGCCCTTTATCTTTTATACCATCTTGATTCTCTGTATGAATCAGAAAAAGAAAGCAATATTTTTAAAATAATGAAGCAGAATACATATAGATCAGAAAAGTAAGGCAGAAGCTCTATCTGTTTTCAAATAGCATAAAGTTTATCCTAATAGTCCTAAAATATAAAAATATACCAGAAAAGTCTTAAAATTATCGGAGTCAGCAAGGTCATTATACACAGGATCAACACATGAAATTCAGTGAAAATGGAAATCAAAAGAGAAAGATAGTAGAGGGGCAAGTTACTTTCTTGTATGTGACCAACCCTTGTTAGCATCCCCATATCACATATGGTCGCTCAGTACCACCAGAGGTAATCCTTGAACATGGAGCCATGAGTAAGCTAAGAACATTGTTGAGTGTGACCCAAATCATCTCTCTCTCTAAATAATACCCAAAATAGTGAAATATTTAGGAATGTATCTAGAAAAATAGGTATAATTAGGACTAGAAATTTGAGCATCATCTTTATAATTATCTGTATTTAGTTGCTCATGTGGTTCTTTTCCACATATACTTTTGTTTTGTTTTTCCTTTGCTTTTTTGACCACACCCAAGTTCACCAGGTGCTTAGGGGTTTACTCCTGGCTGTATGCTCAGAGAACACATTTGATTGGGCTTGGGGGAAGCATATGCTATTCCAGGCATTGAATCGGGTGTGCAGATGCAAGGTAAGTGCCTTATCCACTGTACTATCCTACCCCAGAATATAGTTGTATTCTTTTAACAGAAGTCCTGTTTATATATCTCCACATGTCTCTACTAAGCATTCCTTTTTTTAAGATTCACAGTGGAATTACTAAAATTAAATGTGGATAAAATAGTGACTAGCATGTTTTTAGGGGTTTTGAATGTAGTACTGAATCTAGTAAGTACTTAATTATGCAGGAAGCCAATTCAGGCGTGAGTGCTAACACTGTCTCATGACTCTGTGTCATTGTGAAGGCTAGAATTCATTGTGACTAGAATCTTCAAATTGCCTTAGAGTTACCACCCTGACTCTTGCCTTCTCCATAAAACATTCTTGAACTTCAGCTGTTAAAAAAAAAAGAAAGCACGGATGTAAAAGATAAGAAAAAAGTTTGGAATGTGTAGGAAGTCTGTGGGAGGGAAGTAGCTGCTCAGATACAGACAGAGCTGCATCTACTGACTCATTACTTGTCTTTTTCCAGAAAGAGCTACCTTCTCTGCCCTAAGGACAAAGAGCAGTGAGCTAATTAGTGTCCTTAAAATCCCCACAAGGCAAAGTATTCTTGCAGCTGTGACCTTTGCTTCAGCTCAAGTGCTTGATTTTTCCTTCTTCTGTGAACTCATTTTTTTGCTTTTGTTTTATGAAAAATTATATAATCTCACCTTCTGAATTATGTGATCCTTAAAGGTAAGAGGATTGCACTAAACACCTTTATTTCCTGCATAGGCAAAGAACAGTGGCAAAGCTTTGTTTACTGTGAATTACCCAATGAAAGAAAAGTGTTTGTTTTCTATAGTGGAAAGCATGGTGTACACCTGGGAAACAGTCATTTCTTTAAGTGTAGAAGATTAATCACGATCACGATCTTCCCGTTCATCATCTATTTGCTAGAGCGGGCACCAGTAATATCTCCAGATGTCCTGTCTTATGCCAGTAGAACCCAAAGGCATCGGCTTGCTCCAGGAACATAAAGAACCTCAAACCATTATATTAGGTCATGGGAATGACCTAATATAAATGTTACTGGTATTTGGCATATCAAATACAACACGAGCAGCTTGCCAGGCTTGCCGTGCTGGTGGCATACTCTTGTAGTCCTGTCTAAGTTGCCTTAAAGACACAGTAATTCTCAAACCAGTTAAAGATATCACAAATGGTCATCAATCCTTTCAAAGAAATGCATGTACAAAATGCAAAATATAGGACAAGCAATTCCAACAACTACATTAAAAATTCAAGTAGCATTCCTTCAAACAACAGTATGGGCCAGAGCGATAGAACAGCTGGTAGGGCATTTGCCTTCCACTTCGGTCAACCTGGGTTCGATACCCAGCATCCCAAATGGTCCCCGAACACTGCCAGAAGCAATTCCTGAGCGAAGAGCCAGGAGTAACCCCTGAGCATCACTGGGTGATGGGTGTGAACCAAAGAGCAAAAAAAAAAAAAAGGGGGTGGGGCGATAATCCAGCAGGTAGGGCGTTTGCCTTGTACGCGGCTGGCCTGTGCTGGCCCAGGTTTGATCTCTGGCATCCCATATGGTCCCCCGAGCACCGCCAGGAGTGATTCCTGAGTGAAGAGCCAGGAGTAAACCCTGAGCATCGCCAGGTGTGACCCAAAAAAGAAAAAAAAAACACAGTATTACTCCAGTAGGCTGAAAAAGAAAAATCACTGTTATTGAAACAAATTGCAAAAGGGCATATGACTCTATAAACATCCTAATAATAAAGACAGATAATCATTGGTTCCATTTAATCATATCTAGTACTATAACTGATATCAAGAACAATATTTCACTAATCTAGTATCAGAAGAAATAGTGGGACTAAAAGCACATTTAGAGAAAAAAAAAGACATTCTAATTCTGATATTTAAGTTCAAATCTAGCTGAGGTAGAAAACAAAGTACATTTTAGCAATAAGGAAGAATATTTATAAATGGAGGCAGTAACTTAAGAACTTTAAAGGAGTTTTTCCCTCCCATCCCCTCTTTTCACTTCCCCTCATTCCTTCGTTATTCCCTTTTCCTTGTCTACCCCTTTCGCCTCCCTTCCCTTCCACTCTCCTTTGCTCTTCTTCCTTCCCTTCTGCTCCTCTTCTTCCCTCTCCCCCTCCCTTCCCTGTCCCTCTTCTCCTCTTCTTTCTCCTCCCTTCCCTTTCCTCTTCACTTTCCACTCTTAATATTTATAGATAAAAAATCTACTGCTATTAATACTGTGCAATACAAACAAATCCTCTTGATTATCTGAAGAAAACAGCCTTGAAATCCTCTTGATTATCTGAAGAAAAGATCCTTGAAATCCATAAACACAAAATATATAATCAAGTGGCATTGTTGTATAAACTTTTCTACCTTATTTTAATAATATTTTGGTCTTAAGTAGATGATAACTAACTTTTACTGCTTTAAGGTACCACCTAAATATTATTTCATACCATTTTGAGAGATTAGTTTTTCTCATTTGGCATTTTTGAATCAACTGCATTAAAACACATTTTTAGATTTGTTAAAAGTAGGTATAGTTAATGAACACATTACATCAAATTGTATAAGACTAAAATGTTTATGTGAAAGTTTTACTGTGGTGAAATTTTATGGTTTGAAATTAGCTATTGGTGGACATAGAATAAATTACAATTTTTCTACATCTTTGATATTATCAAATCTAGCTCTTTTTTAAAGGCGTTTTAAAGGTTTGTCATTAAGGAAGAGAGAAAAATGTTGAAGTACTAATCAACCTTGATATATACTACTACAGAAATACCTGATATTATTATTAACCATTGATGTTCCAAATAATTTGAGAACAGAGAATATGGTTTGGATCAGAGGAGGTCAAACAAATTAGAATAAACACTAGGCTAAAGAACTAGCATGTTCTTAAAAATTCTGATTAGAGGTAATTTGTACATGTTCTATTATTTCTTTTTTGCTTTCTTTCTGAATTGAAAAACTAAACCAATCTTTTATATTTACTTCTCCAGTCATTGTCAAATACGGTTCTAGCTTATTGTTCTCATTGCAATGTAGCTTTCGTTGACTGTCTGCTTTCCCTTTAATTATAATTTTCTGTGATGACTGCAATAGATTAGAGATGAAAATTAGGCAGAGGAGACCTGTACCAGATGTATTTATGTATGTTGGACAGAGAAATATTTTTAATGGACGTCCTTGTATTTACTGCATTCTAAACGCCATCATTGTTTTAACCATATTTTGTTAGCAGGTTTATTAAACTATAGATGATATATTATGCAATTTGTTGATTCAAAGTGTACAATTTAGTAACGTAATGCATCATGTTCTATAAATATTACTACAATAAAACATATAATTATTTTATCATTCAAAATCAAAATCCTGAAAACACCAATTATTACTTTAAGTATTCACCAAACAGACCCCTACCCAAAGGAACCACAAATTTACTTTATATCACTCCATATATCCTTGTTCAGAACAAAATAGGCAATTAATGCCTCAAGTGATCTCTTTCATTACTGTATTCAATACCCATCTATGTATTCCTATTAAATAAACATGATATCTCATTGTGAATTTGATTTACACTTCCATCAGATCAGTGATATTGTGAACCTTTCATTTTCCATGTGCTTCTGCTATTATCATGTCTTCTTTGAAGATTTCTCTAGTCATGATCTATGATAATTAAACACAAAGATAAATCAGGTCATATTACCTACAATTGTTACATAAGAGTGTTTTTTAAGTTTTGTAGGTATATGTCTGTTTTCAGATATGTAGTTTGTAAAATTTTTTCTTATACCCTGGGTGACCTTTTTGCTTTCCTTTGGGGTTATAGTAAAGAAAAAATTACCTAAGTTTCAAATGTTTTCTCTAATATTTTATATATTCAATTTCTATTAATAATATTCAATAGTTCTGTTCTCCTCATTACCCAATACTGCACCCCTGGGCTTATAAATATCATCTTTCATTAAGTTTATTGTCACCTCTCCACCCTAAAACTCTCCTGGAATGGTTGTTCTAGTATATATCATATGTTTTGGATGCTCAGCATGCATGATACAATAATGCATATGTAACTAGCTCTTGTAAAATAACATGATCTGTTTCCCATGATTTTAAGAAAGATAATGGTATGTTGATATATGGGACTTGGACACTTAGTCTATCAAAATAGAAAAATTGACACAAGTATCCTCATTTATTGATCTTTCTTATCTTTAAGCATCTTATCTCTACTGTCAGCCATAACAGGACAAAAGGGAGACTATGCAGGGGATAAGTCACCTTACAATCTCTGGAGAAAGTGAAACTAAAAATATTTTAAGTGACTGTTATGTTCTTTCCTACTCCTAGTAACCATTTCTTTTATTTTGGCATCAAAAATCTCTCCAGTGATTCTAAGGGCCTTTAAGGGTCTTGATTGGTGGTACTGATCTGACATGGTCTAGAGCTTGAGTTTAGTAATGATGAACTATTAATCTCAGAGTTTTTGAGGGTTAAAGGGCTACATGTTGTGTTTTCTGGAGTGAGAGTATGGTGCCCAGCACCAAACTCACACATGTAAGGTAAGTACTCGCTCTTTCAATTGCAAATACATTAGTTAATACAAGTATATGCTCCTTTCTTCTTGTAGAAAACTGTGCAATTTCAGAAACAGAAATAAAACTATTTCATGCTTTCTAATAAAATTATAATGAATCAATCTAGTGCAAGAGTTGTGTGGAAAATTGAACATTTAACATATAAACTTAAAAATTAAGTGTAAATAATTAATAGTACATATCTGGTCTAATATTTTGAAATCAATACTTTGGAACAAATATAAGAAGATGAATATGAAATAACACTGCAAAGCAGGGAGATAAGCATAATCTAATAAATTCAATATATATTTATATATATATATCACTATCACTATCTTCCCGTTAATCATCTATTTGCTAGAGCGGGCACCAGTAATATCTCCATATGTCCTGTCTCATGCTAGTAGAACCCAAAGGCATCCTCTTGCTCCAGGAACATAGAGAGCCTCAAACCATTATATTAGGTCACGGGAATGACCTAATATAAATGTTACGGTATTTGGCATATCAAATACTACACGAGCAGCTTGCCAGGCTTGCCGTGCGGATGGCATACTGTTGTAGTCACCTCTAAATAAAGCATTTATATATATATAAAACCTTTTTTAAAAATAAATATATAAATATATATAAATATATAAATAAAGCATTTATATATATAAAACCCTTTTAAAAAAGTAGAAAGTGTTGTCATATAATTATGAATAAGAAGCTCTATCATAATAAAACAAAAAGTTGACAATGTAAAAATTGGATGTTTCATGCATCAAAAATGCTATAAAGAACTGCAAAATATGCATAAATTGGGAAGAATATATTTTAAACCTATTTTTACATTCTTAAATGTTTACTAAGACAAACATGAACTAAAATATTAAAATATAATGTTGAATGCAGTGATATGGTGTATTGGATTAAAGTGATAAGTAATTGAAATAATAATTTCAATTTAATTACAAGTTTAAAATAATAAGTGTAAAAATTACCTTTTCTTTTGTGCAACTTAAACATACTCCCAAGTGAAAGAGTAAAGTTTATGTAATAACAGTAATATAAAATACCCAGTTAAGATATTTAAAGAAACAGAAAGTTAACAAAAACAAAATTATTACTTTGTATATGAATATACATAAGGTATACAGATTATAGTAATAATTTAATCTCTACAGGTATCAAATCATGTGGTGCACCTAAAACTAATACTATGTCATTGTTCCTCCAATACCTGAAAAAATATATCTATTAGCAATAATAAGTGTCTAAGTTTTTGTAATAGTAGAATGAAAGAATAAAAGACTGCATATATGTGTTAGAAAGATAGGAGAGAGAGAGGGAGAGGGAGGGAGGTGAGGGGTAGGAGAGCAAATGACTGGAACATATAAAGTATTTGATTCATTTCTTACATACTACATTTGAGGAGAAAGGCTTAGAGCTACATTTATAACTTGAAGTCTTGCTGATTTATTGAGTCTCATAGTGAACAGAAAAGTGAGGTGTTTTGTTTCATCTTATTTTTTTTTAAACCTGGAATAAAGGTTTTTGAAAAACTTTTTGGAATTTTCCCAGGCTTTCCCTTTGACACTGATGGAAGAGAAATAACTTCTTTCGAAAATCATGCATTTAGTCAAGAGTAGGAAACAGATGGGAACTATTTTCATGCTTCTTATTTTAATCTTTATAAGATTTTAATATTTTATTGCAAGAATTACAATAAAGCAATATACAACAAAATGAAGGCTTCATTGAATGAGAAATTTTTACTTCTACTATATTTGCATCATGTTGAAATATTACTTATCCTTCCTAATATGACATTTCACAGGGAATTACACTGTCATGCCATACTAGCACAAAAAGAAACTTTAATGGGTCATGTTGTAAAAGTCCTTATAGAAGATATCCTCTTTAGGAGTATATGTGGTCTACCAATGCTGTATTAGATCATTCCACAGGGTTTTCAACAAAATTGTGAAACAGAGAAAATAGACATAGAAAACAGAATTTGTACTGGGACTAAAAAAAAATAGTTCAGTAGCTATGGTACTTGTCTTACATATGGCCATCTAGGGTTCTATGAACAGCTCTCCAAGCCCACCGGGCTTTTCCGTGACTGCAAAGCCATGAGTAAACCCTGGGTATTGCTGGGTGTGACTAACCTCCCTTTCCTCAAAAAAATAGAATTTGTATTGCTGAATGTTGTCTTGAGTAATAACTCAATATGATAAATTAAAGCTTTTGAAATTTGGTACTCGTGATAACTTATTTTTAATCATTTTCATATTTTTGAATCGGTGCAATATACTCTTATTTCAGTGGCAGGATTGCTGATTGATTGACAATGAGCTCCTTGGATATACATAAATGTGTAACATTTTTAATTTAACTGATTCTAGTGTTAAAAACTGTACTCAGTGAGCTTATGATGAGAGCTAGATTTTTATTTGTAGCAAATGGCTTCTTTGATGCTTTCATTTCTGTACAGGGATAAATGAATTAATGTAATAGCACTAAAAAGCTATTAATGCTGTTGGAAAAGTGCCTGTGTTCCTTCTAAATTTTAAAAATTGCATTTGGGTTTCTTTGGTGACCTTTTTTTTTTTTTGGTTTATATGAATGAGAACATTTGAACGTGTACTGGAGTAAAGCTTTAAAATCAGTATTTCAGGATTGAAACTTACCATTATAGCATTATGTCCAATATTCTCCTCTATATAACTGAGGATGCCATTACTATTTCTCTGAATTATATTCTTGTTATCCCCATCTGATTATTCCTTATCCTTACTTACCACTATTCTTTTTCTTGTTTTATGCTTTTAACTTTATTAAAATACCATGGTTTGCAAAGTTGTTCATAATACATTTATTATGAACCTTTGATGTTTCAACACAAATCCTATAACTTGAATGACCCTGTCTCCACCATTGTCCCCATTTTCCTAACCACTCACAACTCTACTATCTTAGCAGACACAAAATAATTTTTATATTGGTCATTGCAATCAAATGGCTAAATAAATTATCAAAGATACTTCAGTAATAGAAAATATATATGAAAATTGTTATATCTCACCACCAGGTTCTTAAGTCTTTGAGGATTTACTAACCTGTTCATCACTAGTTAAGTCTTTTGTTATTGTTTTTATGTTTTAAGTTTTGTTAGCTTCTATGCTACTTTCTCACAAGTAGGATCTCACCACTATTATAATCTTTTCTGTTGATTTATCATTGTTTTAAAGTTTAATTTCTGGGTTTACTCTATCTGCTTACTCTCACTGAGATAGATACCAATCTTTGCCTTAGGGAGATTCAGCTTTGATAGTGCTTATTTGTATATCCAGGGGTAAGAGATCCTTGAATATTGCAGGTGTGGCTGAGGTGCCTGGCTGCATCGGCAGGTGGCAGACAGGCGACAAGCTTGTCTACACCCAGGGCTCTACCCAGTGGGCCCTGGATGGTTGATGTCTGCCTGACATAGAAAAAGACTGGGCCCCCTGGGATGAACCCAGAGCCACAGCAGAGCCTGGCAAGCTACCTGTAGTGTATTCAATATGCCCAAAACAGAAACAATAATGGGCCTTATTTCCAACAAATGGAGATATTATTGGCGCCTGCTCGAGAAAATCGATGAGTAACGGGAAGACAAATGACAAGAGATCCTTAGATAAAATAATGTACAATCATTAATAAAACTTCAGGTGTTAAATTAGTCCTTTAATTGGAATATGAATATGAAACATGAACACTATGTTTTTTGGGTTTTAAGTATACAAGTAATATAAATGTTGTAAGCTAAAATAATATTTCTCTCTCCTATATCTCTATAGTATTTTTCATATATTTTTTCTATGCCTCTTCTTTCTTTGCCTCTTCGTTATTTGACTCGTTGTATCTATATTGGATATATTCTAATATCGTTTGTAAATCAAATAGTTAGATAATTTAGTACTTGCTCTAGTATCGCTGCTTGAAATCTGTTAAAATTATCTGTAGTAGAGGGGCTGGAGCGATAGCCCAGCGGGTTGGGCGTTTGCCTTGCACGTGGCCCGGGTTCGATCCCCGGCATCCCATATGGTCCCCCGAGCATCGCCAGGAGTAATTCCTGAGTGCAGACCCAGGAGTAACCACTGAGCATCGTCGCCGGGTGTAGTGTAGATACAACAGTTTCAGAAATTTAGAGAATTTTCCTTTCACTTTAGGGTCCATATTCCTTTTCAAGACCTTTACTTTACATTTTACTTCTTTTATTATTGATGAAAATGTGATTATTTTTACATTACTACAGAACTCCTAATGTCTTATCAGATACATATCTAAAGTGACTATGGCAAATGAATTTCAAAGTTACATAAATCAATATATCAACCAGAAGGATGGGAAGATAAGATGTGCACTGGTGAAACAGGCAGGTATTGTATGAGTGAAAATAAATAATGAACAGCATTGTTTCTGTGTATCTCACAGGAATTCAACAAAATATTTTTTAAAATATTCAAAGATAAAATGAATATTTTTCTACCACTAATTGGACTAGGAAAGAGGACCATGGCAGGCCTTGGACAAAAAATATTAGCCATATTAAGTAGTTATTATAATTCTTGTTTTCCCTCATCTTGAAAATATTTACTGAATTTTATAGAATCAATTTTGCTGCATATATTTGAAACAAAACTATAATTGATTATTTATTTAGCTATAGCATATATTCATATGTAGGCAGCATCAAGGTTATTTAGAAGCTCTTTGTCATCAGGGACTCAGTTTTCCTCCAGCTGTTCTCTTTACCATTCTCAGGCCATCTATGGCAGATTAAAAATGGCACAAATTCTTGGCGCTTCTCCATGGAGAGATGAGGTCTATGCCCTCTCAGCCTTAATCTTGGCAGGATGTGTGAGTGCTTTGAATAACAGAATACAGCAGAAGTGACATTGTGCCAATTTCCAGGCCCATGCCTCAAGGTACTGTCAATTTCTACTTCCTCCTTTTTCAGAATATTTGCTCTTAGAGCCCTGAGCTGTCATGCAGCAAATCCAAATACCCTATTGAAGAGATCATCCAGACAGACTCTGAGACTCTGTGGCGAAAAAAAAGACCCCAGCAATATCAACCTTTGGTTGCTCTTATCTTTTATTAAAACATCAAGAATAAAAGATATGCTATTATGAATTTTATAAACTGGCAATGCTCCCCTGCTAAATTTTGTTTTCTGACTCCCAATGATATCATATGGAACAGAAGAATAATCTGAAATTTATTACATACCTAAAGAAGTATATATCATACACCATTAAGATATACAATAAAATACAATAAAATTGTTTTACGCCACAGAATTTTGAAGTATTTTATAATATAAAAATAAATAACAGGAGGGCCGGAGCAATAGCCCAGTGGGTAGGGCATTTGCCTTGCATGCGGCCGGCCTATGCTGGCCCGGGTTCGATCCCTGGCATCCCATATGGTCCCCAGAGCACCGCCAGGAGTAATTCCTGAGTGCAGAGCCAGGAGAAACCCCTGAGCATTGCCCGGTGTAACCCAAAAAGCAAATAAATAAATAAATAAATACGTAAGTAAGTGAGTAAATAAATAAATAAATAACAGTACTACCCCATGGTATAGAATGGTTTTAAGTCATATTATTGAGCTTCAAGAAGACTGGGAAACAAGGGAGTAAAAGATAAAGAAATGTGTGACCTCCATAGTTATGGAGATATCCCAGAACTCACATGGATTTCCCCTGTTGAAGTTTCATTATCTGATCCAGGAGATAATAGTGTTGTTAGGGTGCAGGTCTAGTTTTCAACCTGGGATTAATTTCCTACAAGCATGGATTCTTGAGCATTGCTGGGCGCATCCCTCAAGGTCCCCACATATCATCAGATATGGACTTGGAGACCTTAAAGAACCTCCAGGGTTCTCTAGTGGTCCATGCCACCACAGGGCCCCAGTGTTGTATCCTTTTGCGGCCGCTATCTTTGTAGGAATCACTGAAAGTGGCCCCTGGCCCTCCTGAATATGACTTTGGAGGAAAGCAAAGAAAGAATTAGGAGTAAGGGTGAGGAAGTAGGAGGAGGAAGTGGTGGAGGAGGAGAAGGAAAGAAGAAGAAGAAGAAGAAGAAGAAGAAGAAGAAGAAGAAGAAGAAGAAGAAGAAGAGGAAGAAGAAGAAGAAGAAGAAGAAGAAGAAGAAGAAGAAGAAGAGAGTAGGATAAGAAGGAGGAGGGAGGAGGAGGTGGAGAAGAAGGAGGAGAAGGAGGAGGTAGAGAAGAGGAGTAGGAGGAGAAGGAGAAGGAGGAGGAGGAGAAGGAGAAGGAGGAGAAGGAGAATAAGAGAAGAAGAATCAGCCACTTTATACAAATGGTCTAGGAGTATATTAAGTTGACCAACTGGAATATCCTTTAAAATTTCCTCAAGTATATGCCTTAATAAAGTATTTTCCCTTCAAGTTCTTTTTAGGTTTTAGAGCACACATAGATGACAACCACTGACCCAACATATTCACCATTGGGGAATGTTCAAAATTGAGGTAGGCTTTCCTCAATTTTGAACATTCCCCAACGATTCATTTATTAATACTAATATCGTGAAAATGACATGTCATGTTCACTAAGAAAGACACAGTCAGCATAATAGTTCCCTCTGTGTGTTGTACATTTTGTGGGTTTGGATATTATAGCATCTTATTACTGTGCTAACATACAGATTATTTTCCCTGCTGTAAATTCTCAGTGCGACCTCTTCTGCACCTTTCCCCTCACCATACCCTAACAACCTTGTTTGGAGAATTTGGGAAATCTTTTACGTCTCCATAAATTTGCTTTTTTTCAGAATCTCAAAGAACTAGGTTCATACACTAGTTAGCTTTTAAACATAGGCTCCTTTTAACTAATGTTATGCATTTTATGTCCTCCCCCTTGTCTTTCAACAACTAATCAGCCTTTCTTTTCAAAGCTAAAGCTATTTTATTGTCTTAAAATAGTAGAGCTTAATTATTTATTTACATGTTCCTAGACATCTATGCTGCTTCTTGAAATTGGCAATTATGAATAAAATAGCTACAAATGGTCATGTGGAAGTTTCTGAGTGGAAATAAGTTTACAATGACCTTGGGTAAATAATACATTAGAGTACTCTTGTGGATCATATGGTGAGAGTATAATTCGGTTCATCAGGGCTTCACATAATATATCATTTTGTTTCTCTAATTCTAGAGTTCAATTTGATAAGATAATAAAGCTCCATTTTTCCTTAAAAATATTAAAATCGTTAAGTGTGAAAATATCAATTTATATGTCAACATTTTTATATCTCATCACGAGGTTGATAAATAGGTCTTGAATTTAGACATCTTATTTGGTTATACTCTGACTGGAATTTCAGTATGGAGGAATTAGATGGTGTGGCATGACCATGTGTGCAACCATACAGTCCAGAGACTTCAGGTTCTATGGTCTGGGCCAATCAAATAGACAGTGGTGGCTATGGGAAGTGGCTGTTATTGCTGGGAGCTTCCAGAAGTATGGGGGATGTGAGGGATGGCTGCTTGCCCCCACTCCAAGAAGACACCAGAGTGCTCTGAGAAAATAAGCCTTGGAAGCGATGCCCACCTCCCACAGCCTCTCCCATTGACTCACCCACCCATGGTAACTTGTTGCAGGACTACTCTAAGAGCCTCTGCATCTGCCCTGGATTGCCTCCTGCAGGTCACTTCGTAGATAGGGGGATAGTCTAAATGTGGCAGTTTATCTGACCATGTATTCTGTACTGGCTGGTATAAATATTCTCTCATGCTGCCACAATCATCGTGGGACTAGCTAGATCTTACCAGCATATTTGCCTGGCCATGTTGGATCTCTGAGTAATTAGACCAGAGAGAAATGCTGTTTGCCTCCAAGCAAGCAAGCATGGCTCCCTGATAACTCAAAGGCAACTAAAATACAAAGCTACCATGAAGTAGACGAGACTCTTGTGAAGTCTTGGAGAAATATTTAACTGGCATTAGTATTAGTCTTTGGTACAGAGACATGCCATCTCAGAAACCCCCTTCTCTACCCTATAAGGCATTTCCAGGCAGATCTTGGCTCAAAACATTAGCATAAAATAGGGCCTAGGTGAGGTGCTGGGAGAAATTACCTAAGGGCATTTGACCCTTCCTGCTTCCCATAATAGTAGGAGGACTGAGTTGCAGGGGTATAAAACCAGCCTGCTTCCTCTCTCTCTCTCTCTCTCTCTCTCTCTCTCTCTCTCTCTCTCTCTTTCTCTCTCTCTCTCTTTGGGCTCTCTCTTTGTGAGCTCGCACCCTTCTTGGGAGTCTTGTCTTTGTCTCCTCTTTACAGGACCTTAACACGTGGTGGCTGCCATCTTGGCCTACACATGGCTGGGGTTTTAGCCGGGAATCCTAAACATAGGGTTTTTTCTACTGCTGACTTGTATGCCTGAATCTGTGATAAGTAAAGCCTTTTAAACTTCATCGGATTCCTGAGTCTTCATCCATTCCCCACTGGCTTTGAAGGTAGAAGGGAACTTGCTTCCCGGCACTGTTGGGGACCCTGGCAGTGTCCCCAAAGTAACTCACCTACTAGCCCTGATCTACTGATAGATGACTAAATCTTCAAGGAGATGCAAGTCAAGCAGCTAAAATGCATGGATATACCTGGCTGAAAACTCTGGGGCACCCTAGGGAGGCGGGTAGGCTGAGTGCCCACCCTGCTTACGCCCCAGCAGCTACACCCACACCCTGCAATTGCAGTCATGCAAGGGCTCAGCTTCACAACTTTAGTAATACCACACTTTATTGATACAGTCTTTATTAGTACTGTTCAACTAGTATTGTATATTCACACTTCCAGCTCTTTCTTCTCTAATACAATGTTTTAATTTACTTTTGCCACTAGATATAAACTTTAAAGTCGTTTCATCTATTATCACAAAAAGATATGCTAGAATTTTGAGGGGCCTACTTTTAATCTATAGATGAATATATGAATTTTAGAACTTTTCTCCCGATAATATTGATCTTACTTTTTATGACTCTGAAATAAATCTCAATTTATTTAGCTCTTTAACTTCATCAGTTTTATAATTTACCTTAGCTAGATACTTTCTATAATTTGTTACATTTATATCCAAGTATTTTAATT
Source organism: Cryptotis parvus (assembly GCA_021461705.1). Lineage (NCBI taxonomy): Eukaryota > Metazoa > Chordata > Mammalia > Eulipotyphla > Soricidae > Cryptotis > Cryptotis parvus. The sequence goes on from JAJIBD010007976.1 coordinate 19,887, forward strand.
TTGTGTGCTATTATACTTCTGCTTTAAATTTTGTCTTTTTCTCTGGTATATCAGACTTTTATATATTTACCATGCTTACTTGTCATAATAACATTAATTTCAGGTGTTGTATGGCTATTGTTGCTGCTGATACTTTTGGATATTTTTAAATTGTCATATCATTTGTGAAAAAATGACAGTGCTGGAAAGGAGTAATTAGTGGAAACCTATACTGTTTTCATATACATAGAAAATAACTGAGAGTTTTTGAATTTTGTCTTTCTAAAGTGAGGAAGTTCACTTTCGTATTTGAGAGTTTTCATCATGAGTGAGTGCATGTTGAATTTTGTCAAATTCTACTTCAATGCTTATTCATACAAAGCTGTGGTTTTCTTTTTTAGCTTCTTGATGTGATATCTTAATGATTTTTTATGTTGAATCGGCCTTACATATCTGAGGTAAATTATATATTGTTATTTTGTATAACTATTTTCATAAATTTTCTGATTCAGTGTGGTACCATTTAATTGAGTTCTGAGATCTAGGTTCATGAGACATACTGATTGGTACTTTTCTCTTTTTGAAAGAAATATCTAATTATTTGTGCTTTGGATAATTCTAGAATATGAAAATGCTTCAGGAAGTATTCCCTCACTTATTTTTAATTTTTGTTAGGCTTTTTTTCTTTTATTGTCTTTAGATCACACTCCATTGCTCATCGCTTACTCCTGGCTCTGTCCTCAAGGATCACAGACGGCGCTTGGGAGAGTCATATGTAGTGCTGAGGATCAAGACCGAGTCAGCTGTTCTTCCTATTACACTATCTCTGATACCTGCTTCTGTCCTTCTTAAAAAGTAAGGAACTGATATAATTTCTTCCTTATATGTTTGGTAAAATTCATTAATGAATTCACCAGAACAGCTGTTTTATTCTTTGAAAGGTTTTCATACTCATTTAAATTCTTCCATAGGGCCTGAGCCATAGCACAGTGGGTACGGCATTTGCCTTGCACCACGACCAACCCAGGTTCGGTCCCCGGCATCCCATATGGTGCCCTGAGCACCGCCAGGAGTAATTCCTGAATGAAGACTGAGAAGTAACACCTGAGCATTGCCAGGTGTGACACAAAAAGCAAATAAATAAATAAATTGATAAACAAATTCTTCCATAGATATAGGCCCTGTCAGAGTTTTTGTATTTTCTTGTGTAAGTTTTGCTAGTTTTTTTTCCCCTGAAGATTGTTGATTCCATTTAATTTAGATGATTAAATGCATTGGAACAGTGTCCATGGCATTCCTTATTATTCTCTTCACATCTGACTATGTTTATTAGGCATTTTACTAATATTGATAAACCATATTCTCTCTCCCTCTGTTCCTTTGATTAGCCTAATCAACATACTCTCACACAGCTAACTGCTGGTTCAGTTTATTGTGATTATAGAACTGAGACCCCTATTTCTTAACAGAGCATTTCCTGGCAATTTAGGTCACCTTTCTCACATAGAACTCTCAGAATTTAAACCAGAAAGAGTGAGTCAAATTATTCTCAATTTTTTAAACGCTCTAATATTATGCCAGAATGAAAGTATAGCAAATTAGGCTTGCACAACTGACCTCTGCTTGATCCCTGGCACCCAGGAGAATACCAGCACCACTAAGATGCCTCCCGAAATGTAAAAACTAAGAAAAAAATAACCTATAAAATCAAATTATCTAACAACTGTTTTCAGTCAAAAGAAGTTCTATGACTTATTCAGTTAATAGATTTTAATCGGGAGTGCCAGGAAATCTCTTCTTTAAATGGTTACTGCATTACTTGATAACATTATTACAGTATAATTATGGAAATGCTATTTCAGCATTTAAGTTCTGTGAATTAGAAAAGAAATATTGTTTTAAAGCGTTGCCTACTAAATAATTCAAACCTGTATATGTATTTAGATTATACTTGGTGTTTATTGTTCACCAAAATATAAAGCAAAAAATATTAAATTGTGGGAACTGGAGATAGTGGGCAGTACACTTGCCTTGTGACTGAGCCGAGTTCAGTCCTTGGCACACATATGGTCCCAAAAACACTTTCAGAGTGATACCTGAGATAAGATCTAGAGCAGACCCTAGTATGACAAAAATAAGCAAAGACACACAAAAATAGATGATGAAGGAAACTTCATTTGTACTTTCTGCTATTCGACCAATATATATATATATATATATATATATATATATTACTATATGATTTTGGACTTTATAAAACAAAGGGATTTTTATGTCCCTGCTGCAGTACTAAAAAATTCTGCTTCTATTGTCTCTATTAGTGACCTTCTGGGTCAAATCTCAATTTATACATCACTTCCTCTATGGAGAATTTTTTAAATACTTTTCCTACCTTGATGGGGATGTTATAATTAAATTGGATGAAATCATGCAATTTGATGAAACTGGAAGATATGATGTTACACAAAGTCAGTCAGAAGAAAAAGAAAACACTGGGTAATCTCATGTAGCTGTAATATGTAACAGATAATCGATAAGAGAAAAGAAACTATCAAAGGCAGCAAGCCTAAATTATAGAACTAATAAGAATGGGGGAGAGAAGAAATCTGGGGAAGAAGGGAATTAAGAAGCAGTGGATGGGAGTAAACAGGAGCAGGGCTCAGGACCTTCTACACATCAGCTATGTAGAGATGTGGTTCATCAGTGCATATGAACTACAGAAATTAAACATGAAATTATCAAAATAAATGTTTTATACAACCAAATTGAAAGCATATGCCTCTTAAGGAGGAAGGCTGGGAGGAAAGGCACTTCGAGACATTGGTAGAGAGAAGTTGACACTGGAGATAAAATTGGATTTGGAACATTGCATGTCTGAATCTCAACTATGAATAAATATGTAAATCAATAAACTCTGTAAGTTAATATTTTCTTATAATCTCCCTCCTTAGCACTAAGAATATTGATCAATCTCTTCTTTGTACTATAGTATATGGATGCAAGAATCTCAGATATAAGTGGGAAACAGACAAGGGAATAAATGAAGCTAATGTAATTTGGGATCACTTGGTAATGAAAGCTCAGAGACTTTACTGCAAAACAGAAGCTGTGTTTAAACCCTACATAAAAGTGAAGAAGATCTTTCTATGGGCGATGATATTCTAGCCATGTGTCCTACTAGGGGTTTCAATCATAGTTTTTGTATCTACGTACAAAAAATTTGCTATTTGTAGTTTAAAGGGAAATCAAATTGCATAGAGGAAGGAAATTGCTACAATCTTTGTAGTTGAATCAGCACCCAAAAGGCAAGGTGATCATAAAATACATGGGAATGACTACGATTAAAAGAAAGAATACCCTATACTTGTTTTGTGATTAGACATATATTTATTTCCAAAACTAAAAGGCTGAATATTTTCCTATATTGCTCTTAATTGGTTTCACAATTAACTGGTTGATCATGAACTTTAATTTCAAAGGGAAATTGAAGAAACTGATATTAAATAGAAATGGCACATTAGTCACCTATAATGAAAAAACTCAACAGACTGAGTAATAGAACTTCAAAGGGCTTGGAAAACAATAGGTAGCTGGGGGTAGAGTTCTGAATAGCTTCACATAATAAGCTTTTCATTGAGCCTGCTGAAAAATATTTTTCTCCCCTGGTTGCACCTGAAGAGTTCTAAGTTTGTCCTCCCTTTGACTTTGTCTCTCTGTCTGTAGTGGTTTTCAGAAATTAGCTTTTATGTGATCAAACTGCTCGTTTTTGATTCCAGATCCAAGACTTTTGTAATTATGTTCATAGCACTGTAAAAGAAAAATAGAAAAGTATAAATGCATCTTTAATGTATGGAGATTGGAAGATCAGCAGGCAAGTGAAACTCCAGAGTACAGGGAAAGATGGACAGGAGGTCAGTGGAACAGTTAAAAAGCTTAGAAATTAGATCCTCAGAAAAAGGGGGATAAAAGAATCAGACTCATCCTAAATGAAAAACTGCCAACGAGGAATTTAATAATGCACCACTTTATTTGCGGAGGCAGACTATTAGACACTTATAAAAAGTAGACAACTTGAAACCAGCACAATACCTACTGCCTACATTTACCCACCACCAACTCATGAGAAATTCAATTACTGGGTGTTTTAAAAGTCAGTAATGCATAGAAAGTATTTGCTATGTATTCACCGAAAGTTACAGGAGTTTGTTTTATAATTATGAATATCTAGCAAAATGAATCAGCATTCATATATAATATAAATGTGGTTATAAGAAGTATACTTTGTGGTTTCCAACAAATTTTTAAAAGCTGAAGAATTAAAATACTATATTTTATGGTCTTGTGTCTTGAAGAATAACTTTTTTGAATAGCTGTTAGATATCTAAGAAGGAAAATGTACTTTTGTACAGTAAGCCCCTTGGCATATGATAATTATGAAGCCGAATAAAACAGTTATAAACTAATTAGTCCTCACCTTATCAGTTCAGGCGAAGTCTGACAACCTGCCCCTAGTTATCATGTACTAATGATGCCTCCCCACTGCACATGAAACAATCAGTGGTGGTTCATTACAGCCATGCCGTCTTGCTCTATAAATGTCAAGAAATTAAAGGTGAAAGCTTTGGCTACATGATTTTTACAAATAGATGTTTTTTAAAAAGATCAATGAGGTCAGATTATTTTAAGAGGACAGTGACCATTTCTTATATACCAGAATGTCTCATAGACAAGTAAAAGGAAATTACATACACGAACTTGTCTTGGGCCGGAGTGATAGTCCAGCGGGTAGGGCGTTTGCCTTGCACGCAGCCGGCCTGTGCCAGACTGGGTTCGATCCCGGCATCCCATATGTTCCTTCAAGAGTAATTCCTGAGGGCAGAGCCAGGAGTAACCCCTGAGCATTGCCGGTGTGTCCCAAAAGCAAAAGAAAAAAAATAGAACTTGTCTTGTTCTTGTTTGTATTTATGTTACACACTCTTTCATTGGTTCCATTTATGATCATAGTCCAACAGGATAGTCAAATGTTCAGTGCTGTGTGTACGAAGACATTTTATGTCTCTGCCTCTCTCTCTCTCTCTCACACACACACACACATACACACTGAAATGAGTACAAGATTTCTTTCAAACTGTTCATAATTTTTAGAAATTTTCTAAGAACAAACTTGTATGACTTAGTTCAGTTTAGTATCTCCCAAGTGTTGTTATCAAGTCTCCGTGTTTGAAACGTCTTTTAGAAATATTGTTCCCAGAAATGAGCTATGACAAAATTCTTTTAGATTGAACTACAGACTATATGTGCCCTAATCAACCACCTATGTGTATTCTTGTCTTATTCAAATAGGTTTCTAGAAAGATACTTGAATAGTCTAGTGTAGCCTTGGTGGGCAGGCGTCAATTCAAGGCTTTTGCTGACATAGATAACCTGTCTCTTACTCTAGCCCTCTATCACTGTATCACTGTCTTCCCGTTCATCACCAATTTGCTCGAGCGGCACCAGTAACATCTCCATATATCCTGTCTCTTGCTAGTAGAGCCCGAGGGCATCTGCTTGCTCCTGGCAGTGCTCAGGGGACCATATGGGATGCCGGGATCGAACCCAGGCCGGCATAGGCCGGCCGCGTGCAAGGCAAATGCCCTACCCTCTGGGCTATCACTCTGGCCCCTCATGAACTTTTTCTGTCTGTCTACGGCCCTTGAGGTAAAAAGGAACTATGTCCCTGATATTGTTGGGGGCCCAGTGGATCCCCAGCACAGGGTATTGACCTTACCCTCTCTCTGGAATGTGTCCAGTCTTTTTTTTTATGTTAAACAAACTGATACCTGTTAGTTGGAATGGTTTGAGCCCTCTATATCTTTGCAAATTTAACTGAAAATTAGATATGACAGATGAACTAGGTAACTTTAAGGGTTCTAGGAATTTTTCCTTATCTAGAAAAGAGATCACTGTATCACTGTCTTTCTGTTCATCGATTTGCTCAAGCGGGCACCAGTAACATCTCCATATGTCCTGTCTCATGCTAGTAGAGCCCAAGGGCACCTGCTCGCTCCAGGAACATAAAGAGCCTCAAACCATTCCATCAGGTCATCGGAATGAGGTCTATAATTGCTACTGGTATTTGACATATCAAATATTACATGGGCAGCTTGCCAGGCTCTGCCGTGCGGGTGGCATACTCTTGTAGTCACCTCTAAATCCAGCATTTATTGATGAACTGCATGGCCACTTGCGGCTGCGTAAGCCAGGCTGTGATAGGCTGGTCTGCTGGATGGAGTTCTGACGAAAGGGAAGTCCGAATGTGGAAAATGGAGGCCCTCATGGAGTGGGAGGTCGTCTGGCTAACTGCAAGGCTCTGCTGTGGTGGCAGGTCAGGGCTAGAATCCGCCATCCCTCCCGGGCGCCTTGTGAGTGGCTGGGCACAGAGAGAGCCAGTAGCAGCTCTGCCCCATGTCTGTGAGAAAAGAGATCATTGGAAGAAACTATTTCTAAAACCTTAAGATGCTTTAAATTTTATGCTTCAGTCACCAAACTGTAACAGATTAATGAACAGAGAAATCACACTTAATATATGTGTTCCCTCCTTCACTATTATTTTAATATTGAATGATTTTACAATTCATAAGTAAAGGAGCACATAAAATCACTGGACAAAATTATAACTATATCAGGAGATAAAAATAATAGTAACATTTCTTGAACACCTGCTAAATGAAATTCATTACTCTAAATGTGTTCCATTATAATTTTACTTATGCCTCACAACAAGCTTTATTCTGACTGAATGTTAATGATTCCCAAGTCACAGATGAACTGAATATCAAAAATATTATAAACTATTCTAAAACTTATATCTAGAAATGGAATAGTTTGCATGAAAATCTGGGTCAGGCTGATTTCAGTTTCATTTCTTTTTGTGCTATTAATCTAGTATTAGCATAGAAGCAACCAATTTTATATGGAATGCTAGGAGTCAAATTAAACAAAATGACATTTTAAAGAATGAAAATACTGAAGAGAATCTGCATTAGGACAATCACTATTGATAACCAAAGGAAAATCCTAGTGGATTTAAAATATATCTGACACAATATATTCTCAAAAAATCACAATTATTGATTAAAATGTTGATCTAAACACACAATTTGTGCTCAAATTGGAAGAAAACATTTTTTTTTGTTTTTTTGGATCACAGCTGCTAAAGCTCAGGGATTACTCCTGACTCTGAGCTCAGGAACTTCTCCTGGCGGTGCTGGGGACCATACGGGATGCCAGGGATTGAACCCGGGGTGGTCAAATGCAAAGCAAATGCTCTACCCACTGACTGGACAATTGCTCCAACCCCTGAACACATTTTCTTGGCTTTAAAATTCATATTTCATTACAAAATAGTACCTTAATGTTTAGAAATCTGTAGTTCACAGAAATAGAACTTGCATTGTGAAGATGAATGAACTGCTAATATGAAAATAAGTATATCATAGAAAAGATAGTATTATTTATTTAAGTGAATAAATGTGATATAAGATGAAGTAAAAAATGCAAAAAAATTCATTTGTGGTCATTTAAATTTTCTTTTGTATTTTAGCTTCCAAATATTTATGTCATTTCTCAGAAGACACAAAATCTTTCGTAGCTTTCACTGCATAATTTTAAAAATAAATTTCTTTTCTATAATATCGTTACAACTCTGTTAATATGCACATAAACTTGCAGAGAAAAAAATAAATAAAATGATTTAATGCAGGAACGACAAAAAACCTGGGTAACCAAATACAGTTTTTACAGAGAATATTTTATATTGCTAAGGAATGCATCATGATGCGTATGATGGAATGGACCAAAGTGTTAAAATAAATGATAAGATTCTTTTGTTTAACTCCACAGAAAAATACATCCACCAATGAATATGTGGTCTATGAAATTAATGATGACTTTAAGACAATTGAGTAATTATACTCATTTTTAAAAAAAGTTTTCATTAAAGAGAAATAAAGGAAAGGGATATAGACAATTACAATGTAATAAAACATTGCAAAAATTGCTTTGTCAACATGAAGATTAAGAATTGTGTACTTCATATCTTGGAAGAACCAGATCACCCCCAAGTTATTTAGGGAACTAGTCAGCATGTTTTCTGTTCCATACATAATTATTCTTACAAAATAAAAGAATTACATTGGTGGTGGAAATGGGGCACTGGTGGAGGGATGAGTGCTGGAATACTGTATTACCAAGAACCAATTATGAACACCTTTGTAATTGTATGTTTCACGGTGATATAATAAAAAAAAAATTAAAAAAATAAAATAAAAAAATAAAATTATCAGCATCAATGTTATGTAAATAAAAATTGTTCACAAATAGGAAAAAAATAAAAGAATGTTCACTTATGGGTGAATATGAAGACCTTTGAAAAACCTTGAAACTCTCTTCAGGAAAGGACCATCAGTAAAGTATAGTATTTTATATCTCTGAAAAAGTGTTAAGTAGGAAAAATGGCAGAATGCCTCTAGTAAGAAAAATGCATAAAAATTTATAGATTGATTCCATTAAATTCCCTCCAGAAATGAAAAATATAGCGAATGTGAAACATTTGAACAGTAGAATGATGTCCAATTTTGTGAATCACCCAATTACTCTATGAAAAAATTAGCTATTCAAAGAAATGTGACCAAAGTATATGGAAGATACTGAATAGTACAGTAGGGAGGGCTCGTGTTTAGAATGCAGTTGGCCAAGATTCAATACCGAGCAATCCATATGCCCCCCTAATTACACCAGAAGCGTGCTCTGAGCACAAAACCTACAGTAAGCACTGAGTACTTTAGTTTGTGTCCCCAAAACAAAATCAAGACAAAAAAATTAATATGGCAAATTATATAAATTACTAATAGAATTTAGTATGGTCTACTATTTGCTTTGTTTAGTTTTTTAATTATTATGAACATTATTAATATATCATTACAAAATTATTAATACATACATGTATTAATATATGGATGCTACTCTCAATGTCATGACAAAAAGATTAAAACTCATGAAGAAGATAAAAGGATAGAAGCATAGCTATAATTAGTCTCTAAGAGAAAACTTTAGAAGGAGAAATTTTGGAATACTCTGGAATTCTGGATAGGGAACTTAGGCAGCATCTTGTAGGTCATAGCAGACACAAATTTAACACAATGAATCTTTCTGCTCTTTCTCCCCCTCTTGCTCTCAGTTCTTCTAAACTGCACTTACTTTATGAAGTTCTTGGCATCTTATCTTGTCTAGTCATTAAGCAGAGTAAGAAACTGCACCCTGAGAATTGTAGCTTCATAGTTGTGTTATGGAAAAGAAAAGGCAGAAATCAACAGTGTCCAAATGAATGAGAAGGTACTTAAATTTAGAAAACCATAAGAAACCAGCTTAGCTCTGCCCTTAGGATTTTTCAAAGAACTTTAAAGTTGCCCAAATTAGAACGTATTAACTAAGTAAAAGGTTTGGCATTTTTAGTGATGTACAGTTTAATAAATACTGATTAACAGAAAAATATAAAAGTACACAACTCAAGATAGAATGAACTGATAAAATAAGGAAATATGATTATGTAAATAAGGAAATATGCTTATTTTATTATAGTTTATCAACTATGAAAGCTCTGGTTCTCCAGTGGAGAGAGCAGAACATCACTACATTGAATTAGCCCAACTGAGTAGCCGGGTGAGTTTTCTGTGGTCTCTTTTACTAGAAGAGAGGAGGGCTTTTAGGCTGACTGGGGCTGGATTTATTTGTTTCTGCTCCTATTTTGTTTTCTTTGTAGGGTCATGACTGGCAATGGCCAATGGCCAATGCTTATCCCTGGCTTATTTCTCACAGATCACTCCTAACATGGCTTTGGGAATCTTACAGGGTTCTGGGCATAAACCTGCATTGGCCATGGAAACACCCTACCTGCTGTACAAGTGTTGCAGCCCATTACAAACTTTCAAAGCCTCTGCTCATAACGAAAATTCATCACATCTAAAAGATGGGGCTTGAGCTACAGTACAGCTTGTAGGACATTTGTTTTGCATTCTGCAGAGCCCAGTTCAATCCCTGATACTCACATACAGTCCCCAGAGGCCCTCCAGGTGATAGCTGAATGAAGAGCCAGACGAAAGACTTGAGCATGGGCAGTTGTACCCTCCAAATATAAAAGGCACTATATATTTGCCTTCTTTTATATATAACCAAAACATTTCTTTGCCATTTAGGAGAACTCCTCTGACTTTGGCAATGAACGTCCAAACACATTGATCATTACCTTTAACCATTTCCATCATCCCCCCAGGGCAGGCAACACTAGCTGAATTTCATAAGAGGAAAGTTGTAGAACCTTAAGTAACATTTACTGTGTTGAACTTTATTAACAAAACTAGGTAGCAGACTACCATATACCTACTCCACCCACTGTTTTACACCAAGACTGACTAAAAGTGCAGAATATTCCATTCCTCTCACTCTGAAATTTATGGTTTCATTGTTTTGACATTGCCCTCAATTCACAGGAACCGAAATGGGTTCCTGTCAGAGTCACTGACCTCAATTGCAACAGCCCAAAGAGATTGCCAATAAGGAAGACTTTTCACTCTCTTGAGAGGTCTGTGTCAGGTTGGTCCAATGGCCACAATCTTACCAGGGCCTTTGGTGACCTGCAAATTCAAGATATTTGCAACTGTTCTGTAAACGGTGCCTCTGCCTGTAACACCATGGTATGAAAGTTGCAGTTTCTGTGCTAAATAGCTATGTTTCCCTTATGAAACTCTGCAAGAGACATAGGGGAGTTTTTGCTTTGAGACTTACATGGCAGACCTGTTGTAAAAAATAGGCATCGTAAAAATAGACATTGTAAAAAATAGACATTGTAAAAAACTAGACATATAAGACATATAAGAAATAGGCATTACATCTTGCAACATGTGGCTCCAAATTCTTAATTCAAAGGCGTGGGGTGGGGATGGTCGTACCAGATGTCTAATTATCCAGAGCATTTGTAGATGCAGACTTGGATGTTGTTACATTTCCTTAGTTTAGTATCTTCCTGACCATCATTTCAGATGTGAACATAATGTTAATTAGTCAAGTAGTTTATTCATTCATTCATAGAATTAGATTATAGTTTAGCTTTAGTAGTGTATGAGAACCACATAAAATCATGAAAACACAAACATAAAAGAAAATAACTCTCCACATTCATGTTCTATGTAATTGGTGAATCTACAAAATTGTTAGGGATTTTAAAGAAGTATTTCTTTATTTGTTAAAACAGTGAGTCTGTTGGCCCATTATATAAATTAAAGTGAATTCAGTGGTTCTCTTTTAAATTCATCCCATGTTTGTAAAACTCTTTCCTAAATGTGAAAACAAATGAATTATTGGGTTAGGAAAATAAATTGCTTTTTATATTGTGTATTCACTTGGGAATATGTTGCATTAGCAAACTGGGTAAGAAAAGCAAAATAAAGTTGACAAATGTTGGTTATCAGGAACAGACGTGTACAGGGATAACAATGCAGCCATAAGAAATCTGTTGCACAAGCACTCTGGGAACACAAAATCATGCAGACAAGATTCCTAATGAAGATAGAATTTGCAGTAGCTTAGGGTAGAACTGGTACAGATATAGGTAAATTGTGTGAAAAGAGCACAAAGCTTGTAAGCAAATCATTGAAATAAGAGAAGTTGAGAGGGGACTATGATGACATTTTAGAGCCAAATTAAGAATATTTGGATCATATGGTAAACTGTTGTATTACTTGCTAGCCCTGGGTTTTTGTATTACTAATGAGGGATTGTTTTTCTCATTCCTACAAGCCTTTTGCGTATGTTTATATGAGGGATCTTTAGTATAAACAGACAAAGATAGGTAGTGCAGTTGTAAATTAACTCTAAATTATTTACTCCTCAGTTTCTGTCTTATTTTCTGCCTATAAATCTCAGTACCATTTACATTGAATCTGATTACTCAGATCTCCACAAAGGGTTCTTTATGTGCGACTAATTGGCACCAGAAAAAGAGTTCACCCTGGCTTCAAAATGAGACAATTTTGAGTAAACTCTGCTTTGACCCAAAGTTTAGAGCAAGGTCAGAACAGCTCTGTTTTGACCTAAAACAAGCTCAGGCCTTGCAGCTGGAGCAGAGCATTTAGGACTGTTGCAGTTGGAGATCAGATCCTGAGAGGGATTGGATATGATCAATCTGGCAAGGGGAAGCTTAGTCTGGATTATATGACGTGATTTTCCAGGAAAGATCACCCTATGACCTCAATCCCGGGTGTAGATTTATGTTGGTCTCTTACTGTGTTTATAAAAAATAACTAGAAATATTATTGAAATGATTGTTTCCTAGCCTTGGAGAGAAAACAAATGAATGCTCTCTTTATAACCCCTCAATAGCACTAGAAGCAAGGGCGTCGCCCACTGGGAATTTTGCACTGGTAAGAGGAAGTCAGTTTTTAATTCATTGTTTTATCTTTGGTTGTGCCATGCTCCCAGACTCTGCATAAGATTTATCTTTTGAAGTTTGGGGGTCAGCATGTGTGTGTGTACGTGTGTGTGTGTGTGTGTGTGTGTGTGTGTGTGTGTGGCGGTTGGTATAGAGTAAGGTGTGAAAAAGTAAAACTTTGGATTTTTGAGACTGTGATCATGGTTCTTTGTTTATTGACCTGAGGGTATGGTCATCGGCACCATAGTGACCAGGGAATCTAACAGACTCCAATACTGTTGGAGAACCCAAACAGCCCCAACAGTATAGTTGTTAGCAAACCCACATACAGCCATAGGAAAGTTCAATATACCATTTTCATTCAGATTTCTTTTCAATATATTTTCATTACATAAGTGTTCTGGAACACTTCCCTGCCCCTCGAGGTGTTGCAGGTGTGGTTGCAGTGCCCGGCTGTGTGGACAGTTGGCAGACAGGAGACAAGCGTGTCTACACCCAGCACTCTACCCTGTGGGCAATGGATGATTGATGGTCTGACATAGAAAAAGACTGGTCCCTCTGGAATGAACCCAGAGCCATGCCAGAGCCTGGCAAGCTACCCGTGGTGCATTCAATATGCCCAAAACAGTAATAATAATGGACCTCATTCCCAATGAATGGAGACATTACTGGTGCCTGCTGGAGCAAACTGATGAACAACAGGAAGACAAGTGACAATTACATAAGTGTTCTGGAAATGAGTAATTCCTAAATAATCTGAAAGTCTGAACAAGAGACATTTCAGACCCATGTGCTACTTAAATAAAAACTAAATGTTATCACTATGGTGTCCATCATACACTATCCCAAGTACTCCGACTCATTCACTATTAATCACCTGTTAATTCTCCTCTGAATGTTTGGTGCATTCAAAATCTTGGCCCCCTCCACCTTTCAAATGCTTGAAGCTTCGTTTTGACTATAAATTCTCTTAGATTCTAAAACTTTCCCCAAAGAATATTTACATTAAGTATTTATCTTTTCCACATTCACGTCTTGCCAGATTAGTGGAAATTTCAACCTTTTTACATCAACAGGGTTACAAACTACCAGAAAAGAACTTTTTAAAAAAATCATATTTAACAAGCAAAATAAAAAATCAGGAATTCAATTGAAAACAATATTCTTTAGACTGTGTGGGTAGAACGCTTCTAATATAAAAAATTATAAAGCTTAAATATGGCATAAGAGAAATAATGCTAATCTTGGATACTAATTGCTAGTCATAAATACTCTTTTTTCAGAATACAAAGATTTTTGATGAAAAACTTACTTAGGAAAGTTTGTTTTGTTAGACAAAAAGAATCATACACTTTTGATGATAATATACAATGTAATATACTATTACATTGACTCACAGACATGGGGCAGAGCTGCTACTGGCTCTCCCTGTGCCCAGTCGCTCACGAGGTACCTAGGAGGGATGGCGGTTTCTAGCCCTGGCCCGCCACCCCAGCAGAGCCTTGCAACAAGCCAGACGACCCCACTCCATGAGGGCCTCCATTTTCCACATCCGGACTTCTCTCTCATCAGAACTCCACCCAGCAGACCAGCCTATCACAGCCGGCTCGCATGGCCACTTGCGGCCGCGCGGTTCATCAATAAATGCTGGACTTAGAGATGACTAAAAAAGTATGCTTCCTGCACAGCAGAGCCTGGCAAGCTACCTGTGTTGTATTTAATATGCCAAATACCAGTAACAATTATAGACCTCATTCCGGAATGGATTGAGGCTCTTTATGTTCCTGGAGCAAGCAGATGCCTTGGGCTCTACTAGCATGAGACAGGACATATGGAGATGTTGCTGGGGCCCGCTCTAGCAAATCAATGATGAACGGGAAGACAGTGACAGTGAATATACTATAATTTAACTGTATATGCATACTGTTTTTGGAACATAGGGAGAGAAGGGATGGCTGTAAAACCCCTGGTTTGCTTCCATGTAAGTCCAGTTTGGTCACTGAGAATCCATGGTATTGAATTTTGTGGTATAGTCGCAGTGAATTTCTACTAGTCGCCAAATGTGTGAAATCTGAGTTATTATTTTTATGTCTTTTCTATCCACCACCTTTATCCACTTGGCTAATTCCTACTCACATATCACATTGGAGCTAAAATAACACTTATTTCTGAGCCTGACATGAATCTCCAAGTGAAAATTAGCTATATACAATGAGATTGCATGCAATTTGTACTTTTGTTTGTTTGTTTTACATCCATGCTTTATTTTCATTGGCTCCAAATTCTTGATTTCAAATTGTGGGAAAATGCTTGGCATCAATTCTCAGTGAATAATTATCGAATTATCAAATACATAACTGAATATTTGATAAATTAATGAATTTACAAAGATGCCTTTAGCTTCTGGATATAATGATATAGATAAAGTTATAGTTTATGAAATAATAAAGACAAAATAAATCACAACTGAGCAAATAAGGTATGCCTAAATAAACTCTATCATAGAATTCACACACTTGTCAAATGTTTACTTAGTTCCTATCTTCTATTATATTTACCCTATTCTGATACCTGCATGGTGGCTATGGATTAAAATATTCTTTATTTTTACTTTAGTAATACTTTTTAACATGTTTAGAAGCCAGTGATTATCGAAACCCCTAAAAATAGCTGCATGTTATACAGAGTATAAATGTGTAAAAGCTTCATAAATTATTTTTTTCTTTCAAAGAAATTTGAAAGCAGGGACATAATTGTCAAATTAGACTCAATGTGCTCTTTTAACAAAAATTTAACTTGCATGTACATCCATAAAATAGTGATTGCAAATGAAATAAAATTAGTTGATGATGTCTGTGTAAAGAGCTCATTGGTAGTTTGTTGATCAGCATTCAGATCAGCTGCAGGCCTGGGATTAAAGATAAGCTCTATTGATATGCAGGGATATTATGTAAGTTTCAACACATACAAAGAACTACTTCAACAGTTATAAAATTTGGTTGAGAAATTTTTTAAACCAAGCATAAAATGTGCAAATTCACAACATGATGTTTATTTTAAAGTATAGCTGAGCTTCTGTAAATCTACGTAAGCAATAACATATTGTGGTGTTATAGGATGATGTATAACTGAAAGAGGATTCAGAAATATCCTAGACACCATCTTTATGAATCAAAGAAAGACTTTGACTTTCTTCCTGTGGTCCTATGATGTTACCTGTACCATCATTTCCCTGGAGTTTAGTGTTGATTCACAACTTTCTGCAAATACTGTATTCATAGAACTTACCATAGAACTTACCATAGAATTTACCATGGTGTGGTAGCATTTGTCACCCAGAAAACCATCTAAGTATCTTTAGAAAATTATGTAGCATATTTATCAATAAATAAAAAGAAGAGAAATAATGCATGCAAAAATATTAATATGGCCATTGGGATCTGTATTCTGAGATCTACTTGAATCATTACTTCATATTCATTAGATGAGATTATTCTAATGAGAACCAATTTTCAGTTTTTATATACCATCTCTCTAAAGAATATAATTGAATAAATAAGTGAAATGCTCCAAATAATATTTTATAATTTTGTGCCAGTTCATATTTATCTCATATTCATTATATCATGTGTACCAAGTATCTGGAATTCTCTAAGTAGGTATGAGAGAATCAGGCTTCTTTTGTGTATTTAATCTTTAGTTTATAGAATTTCTCTTTGGAGAATTAGTCTTTTTACACTTTGGTATCATGAAACATTATGCTCATTTTAAGGATCAGAAAAAATTATCCATACAGAATTAGTTACTTTTAGTTTTTAACAAGTTTTTAAAACCTGCTACTTTCCTTGAATCTACACACATTCAAAAGAAGAGAAAAATCAAGATTTAGGAAAAATGATTATACCAACCTTGGTCAGAACAAAGGTTTCAGAAACTAGAGTACATGCTTTGAATATGTGAGGTCCTAATTTAGATCCCTGGTACCAACCCCTCCTCCACCCTTCCGTACCCCAAGCAAACTCAAGAGCAAATCTGATTCAGAATCACCTACTGGGTCCTGAACAGTAAATTTGATTTATGCAATCACTTCTGGGATCCTTCTGGAACCCCACACACTGCTGGGTCTGAGATTAAATTAGGTTTATATTGCTGAGCCTTGGCCCTCAGACTCCTGAAACCACCTCTTACATAATTCGTCAAAGTATTTCAGACAAAGGAAATAAAGTATGTTTGAATTTTAAGGTGAAAGTGTTTGAAGATAATTTGACAAATAATGTGGAGCTTCACATGGCAGGAGAGGAGAGATTAAGAATGGAAGTGTAGGCTAGACACCAAGAATACATCATGGGGGCAAGAGAGTCAGTGCAGGGGCTAAGGTACTTGTCTTGATTGCACCCAAACATGACTTGATACTTGACAATTTATTTGATTCCCCCTAGCAACACCAGGAGTAACCTTTAAGTACTAAGCCAGGAGTAGCCATGAACATTTCTGGGTACAGCAAAAAACTCTCCCGGCTCCATTAGTCCACAGCAAAAAGAACAGGCATCTTTAGAAGGATTTTCATTATAGAGTGACAAGTGAACTGAATGAAGCATTATTTTTAACCTATGTAAAACCTATGTAAAACTTAGTTAACTTAAAAATAGTTGTTTTAAAGTGAATAATTCAGTGACATTTAGTACATTACACTATTTTGCGAGCATTGCCTTGATCTAACTGAAATCGTTTACATAAATATAAAGTAAAAACACTGAATATATTTAAGCACATAATCCGTAGTCTTTTCTACCTCTAGAGACTGCATTTTACCACTGTTGTTGAGTTATTCTGGATATTTCATATACATGTAATCTTATAATGTGTAATCTTTGGTGACTGACTTTTTTTAAAGCACTTGGTGAGATGTTTTTAAGGCTTTTATATGCCATAGCATATATGAACATCTTATTTTCTTACAAAAAATATTGTGTTGAGATGATATATAGTATAAATTATCATTTGATCTGTTAACAAACATGTGGGTTGTTTTCATCTTTTGTCTACCATGAAAAAATATATGTACATATTTTTCCTTTTCATACCTAACTTTAATTATTTTGATAACTGTCTAGGCAGAATTTCCTGATCATGTGTATCTGAAACATTATGGGTTTAACTGTTTGAGGAGCAAGGATCTGTTTTCATTAGCAAAATCTTATCAGACAAAGAATCTCGTATAATTTATGATTCAGAAGACTATTTAATTGCTGTGAGCAGAATAAATTCTAAAGGATAAAGTAAACAAAGGAACTAATTTAGGATTTACTGAAATAATATAATTCTGAAGTAAAGAACTCAGAGATTCAAATTGAGGATATAAGAAAGAGATAAGAGGTTTATTTATTTTTTTTTTTGGCCTGAGGAAAGAAAAGACAAGCATTGCTGTAAGATTTCTGCTTGGGGAATTCAAAGACTAAAATATCCAATTACTTAGAAAAAAACCAACAGTAAAGCACTTTGTGAAGGGATAAAACCAAACGATTTCTGTTTATAGGAAATTAGTAATAGATCTTCAGCGTTTGTATCAGATATCTATTCCTATGTAACAAACCACTGTAAAGTTTAGTAGATTATTTTCTTAGGACTCTGAGTCCTAGAAATGTTAGCAATGTGAGCTAACATTAGTTTCATTGTTCTTCTGCCTCACTTGGGGATAATCATGTGTCTGAACAAAAACATGTTGCTGGTGGGTTAATTAGTGGCTGGTTAATCTAGGGAATCTCAAGGGATGATCATTCTTCATATGGCCTTAAGCTCCAATTGACTAGTTCAGACTTAAAATTTTCAGAGAAGTAATGATGGTTAATTTTAATTCTTACCTTATAGCTTCTTAAAATGCCCCTTCCACGCATGAAACCAGTCAAAATTAGTGACAAGTTCAACTATATTCAATGGCATTTAGAAAATTCAGCATCTTGCTGGGGCCATCAATATAGATCTCTCTCATATGTGTAATATAAGGACAATTCAGGACCAGAGAGATAGTTCAGTGTGTACAGCTTTGGTCTTGCACATCACTGACCCAGGATCAATCCCTGGCATCCCATATGGTCCCACAAGTACTGCCAAGAGTAATTCCTGAATGCACAGCCAGGAGTGATCCCTGAGAACTTGCAGAGAGTAACCCTAAAAGAGAAATAAACAAACAAATAAATAGATGAATGAATGAATAAAAATAAAAATAAATAAATAAATACAATTGAAATAGAACCGAGTCTCAAAAAGGAAAGGGCGATAGAGGGGTAGGAGGAGAACTTGAGATAATGGTTGAGGGACCCTGACATTCTGGTGGTGGGTATTGGAACAGCATATATCTGAAATTCAATTATTAAAACTGTGACTAAATTATAGTGCATAGATAAAATTTTAAACATATGTTCCACATCACAAAGGTGAATTTAAATCCACGGATCCAGTGTTGGTATGTTGGTGTGCCTGTGGATTTTAACATGATGTCGTTGAAAGCCAAAAAGGCCATTAAGATATGAAAGGAAACAGGATAAAATGAATTAGATGGATTTATCATTGAGTTTGTAGACCATAAGAAAATTGTGTCTGCAATCATTAAGTTTGCCATTGAAATATAGCAAAAGTGACTTTGCATTTATTGTTTATGTAGTAGATAATGGCTTTTCTGACAGTTAAGTATATTTAAAGTTAATTTGACCAGTTTGTGTTGGTGACTGTTTTCTGCAGTGCAGCCGTAGGCTAAAAAGAAGGGCAATAGTTTATGTGAATACCAAAGTTCTTCCTGTATTAAGCTCATTAAAAGATCTGAACTTCCATTAATATCCAGGGAAACTAGGCCAGAAATTGTCTGCAATGCTAATGGGTTCTATGAATTTGAATTTTCATTGAAGTAATAAGGACATGTGTTTTAAACACCAGTAAAACCCTTTGGTGAGGGCAATTGAAAGACATTACAACCATGTTAAAATGCATATTTATTTAGCATATTACTCTACATGAAATCATTCTAGGTTACTCAGTGATTCGCAACTGAATGAACCATTTGATCATGTCTTTTAAGTGAGTTGCCATTTACATTTTTTAAAAAAACTGCCAATGGTAAAGGAATAATCATTATTTTCCCATGCTAAGCATGGGAAGCTATAGATGGCAATAAAGAACAGCAGAGATGGCATATGAGAGGAAAGAGTAAACATCAGGGGCCAGAGTAAAACCCTACATTACTATCTCTAAGCAAAAACTCAGTTGAGTAAAAGTCCCAGACAGTATCTTAATAGTTTTAATCTATACCAACTATCATTCTAAAGACATACATATCTTACTTAGCCCCCTTAAGAAATGTATGGTAAAAGACATTTTTCTGTGACTTTACCACATCCGATCAGGTATACTCTGCTAATACTTTCCACAAATGCAAATGCTTGTTACGACTTTTCTTTGCTCCCTTTCAAATTAGCCCTTAAGACTTAGAAAAGTGCTATCCTATCTGTAGATGCATCTTGGGAGCAGTCTGCAATCAATGAGGCACAGAAATCAGTAGATAAATACCTCATCTTACAACACTGTGGAGAGACTACTTTGAAAAGTATTTTTATATGGTGCCTTGAATAACCCCAAAGAAGTGAGTTTAAGTTGTCAACTTCCGAAACTAGCTTAGAGAAGTGCCATTCTTCTCTTCTCCCCTATTTCTTTATCCTATTTTCCTCACTTTAATTTCTAAAATTACCTCCCTAATAATTAACTAAAGACATCCAAATCCATGCTTCAGGTAGTGTTTAATGTTTTTTCAAGTTTGGGAGATAGAGCATGTACAGTAGGGAGACTGTTTGCCTTGTATGTGGCAAACTTAAGTTTCATTCTCTGGCGTCCAATATGGTCCCCTAAGCCCACCAGGCATGATCCCTGAGCACCACATGGTAAGCCTCCTCCCCAGAAGAATTATCCAAGCTAAGAGTGAAAACATTTTTTCTACAATTAAACATAAGAATAAAGTTTAAACATTTAATAAATTGATTAAAATCATCTTTATAAACATTAAAATTCTGATTAGACCCTTTCTTCCAGTATTAAGTAATGCTGATCTCTTTTGAACTCAAAGTTATCATTACATAACTGTTTTAAATATATGTTTATAAAGTCAGCTATGAAATTAAATTATTCTACATTAAAATATTATATATAAAGGAAGAAAAACATCATTTTTCTTTTATAAGAGCTTAGTAAATAGAATGCTAACTATTGGGGCAATAATATGTGTATTTACCTTTGAAACTATAAAATTAGTGTAATAATAGTTTTCATAATTCATATATGAATTTTTGTGTCTGGGGAATACCTGGCTCTGCTCAGGACTTACTTCTGGCTCTGCAATCATTCACTGCTGGCAAGGTGGTCTTGGGGGACTGTATGGGATTCCAGGGATGTAACCCAGTTTGACCCCTTGCAAGGCAAGAGACCACTCACTATATTATTGCTCCAGCTGCAGCCCTAATATTTGAATGTCTTATTTAAAGAGATAATGTATTGAAAGGATCTGTATTTAAGAATATTTTAAAGCATGTTCTCCCAATTTTCTGAGTCAGATTTATGGGATGTGAGATGTAAATTTATAGCCTACATTTGCATATTATTTTATTGTTTTAAGTAATTGTTCATACGTTATGTCATGTAACTCTCTCATCAACCTTCTGAGATACATGAAATCTTTTTACAGGAAAGGACACCTAATTGCTGCAATCTCATCTTGCTGGTGTTAATGTACTTGACATGCGGCAGAAACAGTTAATGAATTCATGTCCTCTTGTAATCAGAGGGAAGGTTCTGTCTACTGGAGCATGGCCGTTTGTAAGCTTGACTAAAACTAATGCTGAAGAAAAAAGGCATGAATAGGACATTAGAAAGGAGACAGTTTAAGTGAGCTTATAAATACCTGTTTCTCAAGAATTAAAGTCCATTATTTTTTGTACTTCCAAAGCATATGTAGGTACAACAAGAAGATTTATCTTAACATACTTAGAGAAAACAAATATAAAATTACTGTACTGTACTTAAGTTTTATTTAAGTACTGTACTGAACTTAAGTGACAATAAGGATTATTTTTGTTTCCTTCTGGTGATTCCAGAAAACTGGATTTCTTCAATTTCTTGCCCTAACCCTAACCCTAACCCTCTGTTTGTCTTTAAGTTAAAATGGTTTATTCTATGTAATAGAAGAAGATAAATGATTTGCCTTTAAACTATAAAACACAGTCAATAAATTTCTGTGTTATCACGTTTGGTTTTTTTTTTTTTTTTTGGCTTTTTTGGGTCACACCCGGCAACGCTCAGGGGGTTTCTCCTGGTCTGCACTCAGGAATTACTCCTGGTGGTGCTCGGGGGACCATATGGGATGCCGGGAATCGAACCCGGGCCGGCACAGGTCAGCCGCGTGCAAGGCAAACACCCTACCCGCTGGGCTATGACTCCAGCCCCAGTGTGTTATCACTCTTGAATGATTCCAACCTCCTTGTTCTCCAAATGCTTGAAACATTGATCAAAAAATCTGTGTCTACAGGTGAGACTAGTATAGTGGAGAAGATGCCTGTATGTGGCTGGCCCCATTTGCAGCTCTAGCACCACATATGCCCTCCTGAGTATTGCCAGGAGTGATCTTCAAGTACAGAAACAGGAATAAGCCCTTACTGAACTCCCTAAAACAAACAAACGAGACCCAGAGAGTCTGTGTATGAATAATTATCACTATCCTTTCTTAAAAGTCAGAGAAAACCTTTTACTTTCTGCAATTTAGTAACAACATTGGCTTATAAGCAATGTTGCTTGTGCCTGCTCGAGCAAATTGATGAACAACGGGAAGACAGTGACAGTGATTGGCTTATAAGAGTAAAGTTTGTATCTTTAGAGTTACAATATTATCATAGCATTTCCTTTCTCAATGTACACATATTCCTCCACCATCACTTGATCACTTGATATCGTGTTATTCATAGATTTGCTCGTGCAGGAACCAGTAACGTTTCCATTTGTCCCTGTCATGTGCCAGTGTAGCCCAATGACATCTGCTTGCTCCAGGACTATGAAGAGCCTCAAATCGTTCATTCAGGGACTTGAGGCCATCATTCTGGGAGTTCTCTTCTTAAACTTTGCAGCCTTTTATCCCCAGTCCATGAAGTAGAATTTTGCATGAAGGAGAGGGTGGCCCGATCCTGTTTGGAATTTTGGGACGACAGTGACATCAGTCAGGCAAAACCATCCATTGAATATGATGTGGTCAGTTTCATTCGGGAACTGTCCGCCAAGAGATTCCCATGTTCAATGTTTCAATTCAGACTTCTGGAACTGTGAGTTCCCATGAATGGTCTTGGTGGACATGATGAACTCAGACAGTCTCTCACCCTGTTCCTTCCTTTCTAGACCAGGGGCCCCTATGTGGAGTTCTTTGGCTGATCTTCTAGGTCCTATCTTGGCATTAAAATCACCGACTATGATCTTGTAGAAGATGTGACTTTTTTTTTATAGAACTCCTCCAGTTCCATATAGATTTTCTCAATTTCTTCTTCCTTGTATGTGGATGTTGGTGCGTAGACAACGAAGATAGAAACTGCCGGCAGTGGGCCACATCTCTTCAAGTGTAATCTTCCTATCTGGTTTGTTAGGCATTCAAATGAATCAGTGCTCACAGCCAGGTTTGTGTGACAAGGACAGCAACACCACCGATGCCTCTTTCATTGCATGTTCCGAGGAAAAGTCTTCTCCAGTGTCAAAATGGCGTGATGCGATTGATGCCTTCTTGTCTCCACCATAGGACTGTATTAACTTCATAGGTCTCTTTCAGCCCAGTAATTCGGAGTAACCTCAGTATGTGGTCAGAGTATCAGGGTTTGTTTTCACCAGATTTGTTTACACTCTTGCTTTGTTTCTTTTAAAGAATGCTTTAAATTACTCTTCACAATTCTTTCCATTTCAGACAGCCATACTTTCAGTTCTCTTTTGTTTCACCACAGGAGTAAGAATTCCTTTATAACTCCTTAACTGTTTATAATATCTCAATGAGTCTGCGGTACCTACCTTCCTATTTATTTATTATCCTTTCTGATTTGTTGACATCATATCTCCTCCATTACAAGTTTCTGACCCCTTAATTTGTCTGTGGTGTCAGGGACGTGAGATGCAGTAGAAAGTTGTTACATACCTTCTTAACTATTTTTAAGTTTATATATTGTTCTGTGTTTGGGGTCCATGGGGACCCTGATGCGCTTGAGGCCAACTCTGGGTGAGGACAAAGTTTGTTTCGTGACCATACTCTTAATTTATTATACTTCTTAAGGTGCTTAACCTGTCCCAGGTTGAAGCCACAGTAGCCTACTTATATCTTGCCCTGGGTCCATCTAAGACCCTTGGGCAGACCCTCCTTTTGAGGTGTAAGGAAATAAATTCAATCTAAAGGATCTAAGGTTGAAGTCAGGTAAATATTACAGATACCCAGGAGTAAATATTTCAGAATCAATTAACTCCTTAACCTCTACAAAAACATAGGATTATCTGTCTTCCTGTAACTGTACAAAAAAAGGTGCTTCTATAACATAAAATATGTAAAGAACATAAAGGAAAGAAAAAAGCAGTATTTCACTTACATATATGAAATCCAAAGTCATCAGAAGTTTTAACTGTGTTAAAGTTTCTGTGTCTAATTAGAATGTATCTATAACTCACAGATAGGACAAGAGGTTAAAGTTAAACACAGAGTACTGGATATGCCCTGGAGAGATAGAATGTGCTAACAAAAGCACTGGAATGGGTGCAATTTAATTCACCTACATTCCCTGCAGAAAAAGAAAGAACAACCAAATATTAAACCTGAAATGCCTAGAACTATAATCCACCATTTCTGTAATATTAAGTATATTCAAGTTGTTGTGCAAACATCACAGAACCCTGAGCACCTCTGGAAGTGTGAACCCAACGTTGAAACAAAGAAAAGGTTTGGCCACATTTCCGCATGTACCAGAATCCTTCCTTTTTAAAGAATAAATAATATTCTATTTTTATGTGCACTTTTTGTTTGTTTGGGGGCCACACCCAGTGGTGCTCAGGGCTTACTCTTGGCTCTTCTCTCAGGGATCACTCATTGTTGTGCTTAGGGAACCATGTGAGGTACCAGGATCAAACCAAGCTCAGCCATGTGCAAGCCAACTGTCTTACCAAATGTACTACCTCATCAACCAGCTGTTTATGCACATTTTTTAAATTTTTGATTTGATAGTATCATCTGTTGATGAACATTGTGTTCTTTCAAATTCTTGGAAATTGTGGTTATTACTGCTTCAAATAAAAATATTCAAATACTTCTTAGTCCTGTATTTAATTATGTTGGGCATATACTTATGAGTAGCACTGCTGAATCATATAGTAATTCTATTTTAAGTATTTTGAGCATCTTTGTACTGTTTTCCATGAAAGTTATACCTTATTTTCATTTCTATCAATCTTCACTAACAGTTACTTAATTTTTGATATTTTTAGATAGCAGTTATTTAATTGCTTAATTTTCATTTTCTGATGATTAGTAATATTAAGTATGACTTATGGCTTGCTGAGCATTTCGTATTATCTTGGAGAAATGCTTCTAAAGTCAGTTGCCATATATATAAATATTAAAATGTTCATGAACATATATGTTATCCTGTAATGGGCTCATGCTGATCTTACCTGTACCTTTCCAATTTTAGTATATGGTCTGCCAAGATAAGGACCAAAAATGGCTCAATTTAAAATATTTATTCACTGTGATTAAAACAGCAGTTAACAATATAGTTTTCAGGCATTCAATGTTCCATCTCTAAACTTATTCCCAGTGTTAGTGTCCTCTAGCTGTGACTCAAGATTCCCTCCCACTATTCCTTCCCACCCATACTCTCCAAATCCATAGTAAGCTTATTTTTTATTTGCTTATCATAATTTGGGTCACATGCTTATACTAGTGTTTACTCTTGTGGTATCGATGCACAAGTTTATCACACCTCTATATCAGTGATGTGACTAAGCTCCTTGACCAATACCCTTATTGGCAAAATTGCTGCTATTTTCTTCGGTTTTCTTTTTGTTTTATTTAGATTTTATTTCATTTCTTTCATTAGCATTGGATAATTATATTTTAGCATATATATCATGAATCCACTCCAAGTCCGGCCAGCATGGTCTCTGCCCCGCCCATGAGAGAAAACCCTTGGAGCAATGTTGAACTCGGCTAGGGGCTGGCCGAGCCTCTTAGCGGGAGGTCAGCTCCATGGGTTGCTTCCACATGGGGCTGGCTGCGCAGCAGAGCGGAGTTTTGGGCCCTGCCCTTTTCTCCGCCTCCATGCCAGTTGCCCTGGAAGAGAGAGACCCACCCATGCCAGACTCAACTAATTTGCAACCCCGGAAGAGATTCAGACCCATCCACTTCAAACCCACAGCTGCGCTGCTCGGCGAGTCCCATGTGGAAGCAACCCATGGAGCTGACCTCCTGGTAAGGGGCTTGGCCAGCCCTGGCCAAGTCCAACATTGCTCCAAGGGTTTGCTATCATGGCAGGGGAGAGACCACAGTGGCCGGACTCAGAGTGGAGTTTTGGGCCCTGCCCTTTCCCTCCACCTCCATGCTAGTTGCTCTGGAAGAGAGAGACCCACCCACATCAGACTCAGCTAATTTGCAACCCCAGAAGAGATCCAGACCCATCCACTTCAGACGCACAGCTGCGCTGCTCGGCCGCCCCATGTGGAACAACCCATGGAGCTGACCTCCCAGTAAGGGGCTCGGCCATCCCCTGGCCGAGTCCACATTGCTCCAAGGGTTTGTTCTCATGAGTGGGGGAGAGACTTTGCTGGCCGGACTCAGAGTGGATTTTTGGGCCGTGCCCTTTCCTCTGCCTCCATGCCAATTTCCCCGGAAGAGAAAGACCCACCCACGCCAGACCCATAGCTCCCTTGACGCATGGCTGATATTCTTAGAGAATGCTGATTTTAGGATAAAGTCCTTCCCAAGAACTTTTACATTTATACATTGTATACAGTTCTAGACAGGTTCAAACCGAAACTAGTAAGCCTAGCAAGAAGCCAGAACAAACCACACATCATGCAGTCAGTCATTCTCAACATCCAGACTCCATAGTTCCTCAGAGCTCCATCCAAGAGAAAACCTGATCTTGCCCTTTAAGTTTCATCAGTAAATGCTGTAATCGACCATATCCACACAGTAACCAAGCTCATCGAGGTTTGTAGGGAGTACAAGATGCCGCTCTGTCTCACGCTCATTGATTTACAGAAAGCCTTTGATTCTGTGGAGACTGAAGCAGTCATCGAAGCCCTATCCAAACAAAGTGTTCAAACCCAATACATCAAGATCCTTGGGGAGCTGTATTACGGATTCACCACCAGGATCTCACCATTCTACAAAGAAGTGATCATTGATGTCAAAAGAGGGGTTCGACATTTCACCAAAACTCTTCAGCGCCACCCTCGAGAACATCATGCAACAATTAGAATGGGAAGGAATGGGAGTGAAGATAGATGGTCGGCAACTACACCACCTCCGCTTCGCTGATGACATCGTTCTAATAACACCAAACATTAGCCAAGCGGCACAAATGCTGGCTGACTTTGAACGAGAAT
The DNA here is from genome assembly GCA_021461705.1 of Cryptotis parvus. Classification (NCBI taxonomy): domain Eukaryota; kingdom Metazoa; phylum Chordata; class Mammalia; order Eulipotyphla; family Soricidae; genus Cryptotis; species Cryptotis parvus. Next base: position 46,987 of record JAJIBD010007976.1, read on the forward strand.
GTGGAAAGATAGGTCTACAGCTGAATCTAAAGAAAACTATGTTTATTCTTTTAGAAACTTCTGTTCACTCCTCATTTTTTGATGGGGTTGTCTGTGTGGTTCATCAATAAATGCTTTATTTAGAGGTGACTACAACAGTATGCCACCCGCACGGCAAGCCTGGCAAGTTGCTCGGGTAGTATTTAATATGCCAAATACCAGTAACATTTATATTAGGTCATTCCCGTGACCTAATATAATTGTTTGAGGCTCTTTATGTTTCTGGAGCAAGCAGATGCCTTTTGGGTTCTACTAGCATGAGACAGGACATATGGAGATATTACTGGTGCCCGCTCTAGCAAATAGATGATTAACGGGAAGATAGTGATAGTGATGTTTATGTAGAATGAACTAGTTCCAGAGGCCCCATTCACTCTCAATGGAACAAACATCTCTGAATGCAGCAGTTATGTGTACCTAGGTCAAGAAATCAACATGGTGATCTTAACAAAAGTGGAAATTACCACAAGTGTGTGGGAGTCAGAGGTTAGGTAAGATAGAGAAGGGAACATGTGTGAATAAATGTCAAAAGGTCTGATACCAACACAGAACTGGGCATTAAATACAGACAAAAAATGCAAATGATGGCTTCTAAGTGTATGCGTAGTGTAAACCACAATGTGTGGAAGAAAGAGGAGAGAGAGAGGGACAGAGAGAGGAAATAAAGAACCTGCCATTTAGGCAGGACGTGGGAGGGGGAGGGAATTGGGGACATGGGTGGTGGTTGAGGGGCACTGGTGGAGGGCGGGGTGCTGGAACACTGTGTGACCGAAACCCCCCAAGCGTGAACAACATTGTAATTGTATATCTCACGGTGATAAAATAAAATGTTATAAAAAAAAAGAAATCAACATGATGAACAACCTAAAATCTGAGCTGTGCAGGAGGAAGAGAGCAGCATGGAATGCCCTCAAAGGCATCGAGAAATAGCTAAAAGGACAAAGAACCTCCAGCTCCGGGCACATCTCTTTGACTCCACCATTCTACCTGCATTAACATACACCTCAGAGACCTGGGTCCTACGAAAGCAGGATGAGAATGCTATTTGGGTCTCCAAGAGAGGAATTGAAAGAGCTATGCTTGGAATATCACACCTCACTCAAGTGAGAGAAGGAATCGGAGTTCTGACCTCCGCTATTCCAGAATCAGGGGATGCTGTCTCGTTTGCCAAGGCATCGAGAATCAGATGGACTGGACATGTAATGCGATTTGGAGATGACCGCTGGACTAGAGCCATTACCGACTGGATCCCACAGGATGTCAAAAGATCACATGGCCGCCCACCTACAAGATGGTCAGACTTCCTTGTAAATACCCTGAAGGAACTGTTTGAGGCTCTTCATATTCCTGAATCAACCAGATGTCATTGGGCTACATTGGCACGTGATAGGGTCCAATGGAAATGTTACTGGCGCCCGCTAGAGCAAATTGATGAATAACGGGATTCAAGTGATCAAGTGATCAATTGAAGTGATCAGTAAATGCTCGAGATGAGAGCCTTCTACTGAGACTGTACCACATACACGACAAAGCCTTGCAAGCTACACGCTTTATTTGCTTGTTATGCCAAAAATTAGTAACAATTATGGACCTCAGTTCCATGACCTGAAGAATGGTTTAGGGCTCCTCCTGTCCCTGGAGCAAGTGGATGCCCTTAGGTTACACTTGCTTGTGACAGGACTAATGGAGATATTACTAGTGCCCACTCGAGCAAATCGATGAACAATGGGAAGACAATGATACAGTGATACAGTTATCATGAATATGGTTTATCAGATTCATACTGAGCAATTATAAGTGGCTATAAGTGACAATTGTTTTTTCATTTTTATTTAATCAATGTGCAATAGATGATTACAAAGCTGTTTATGATTGGCTTTCAGTCATACAGTGTTCCAACACCTATCCCTCCACCAGTGCACATTTCCCAACACCAATATGCCCTGTTTCCCTCCCACTCACACTCCCCAAAACTTATTCTACGGCCAGCAATTTTCTTCTGACAATAATAGTTGAGAATAGTAACACTGGACTAGAACTAAGTTTGTAGAGTAGGTAAAGGAATATACATGATAACCCTTCATTGTCTTGGTTTGCAAAACACAGTGTTCAAAAGGAGAAAGTGAGAGACAGATAGAAAATTATGGATCCTTAAGAGTATTTTCAGCATGTTGTTAACATATTTTCCTTTTTTTTCAATATCTACCTATAATTCACCTACCTCTAGCATTTATCTCCTTAGGCATATACAGGAAATTTGTGCATACATTTAAAACATATTTTGCTCAAATTCAGATCATAGGCATTTTCTATTGTTTTATAATTGGTAGTCATTGTGTTCTTGTTTTCTATTTTATTTTGTACTTGGTGTAATTAGGTATGAGGGAGTGGAAAATTTTAAGGTTTGGTTTAGTCTGCCACTTTAAATGATCTGATCAAGGTTGGAGATGAATAAAGAGCACCTCATATCTAAAGTGAATATAAATCTTGCTCTTGTTTATTTCATTTTAATCAGAAGTTCTTAATTTTCTCTCCATTTCTATAAAACTCATTTATGTTGCTCTGCCACCAACATAAATGATTACACCCAAAATGAATAGTAAGCAACCCTTAATCAGTATCACTCCAATGGGACATAGTGACAATGGAAGAATACAATTTGTCATTGATTGGAAGTTTCACAGGCCTTTAGCTAAGGTTTCGTGTCTTCCTAGCATGTTCTTTGTTCCAGGCATACTGATCTTCTTCATGTTTTTAGGACAACATGAGATTCTATCTCCCCAAGAAATATTAACCTCTTTCTCCCTTCCCTTATTTCATCACTTTCATCGTAGCTCAGTTCAGTGCCATCTCTGAGGCATTCCAAACACTATCCATTGGTGCTGCCCCTGATTGTCACTTTCTATCATTGCATCTACTTTCTTCAGTAGAAGACATTTTCTGAAATATCTAATTATTTACGTTTACACACATGTGTTGCCTGTCATCACCAGCGCTCATTTGAACATATGTCCAGTAATTGCAGATACTCATTATTTTGGTTCAGCTATAGTCTCAGTGCTTACAAGAAAGTTTGAATATTATCATAGTTTAATAAATATATGAGTGAATCAAGTGGTGACTTTGTCAAAAGCCAATAAACAATTTATACGGGATCAGATATTTTGTAGATGATGTGAGCTCTGTTGCAGTTGCTCATCACTATAGAGAAAAAGTGTCACAGACAAACACAAAACTTAAGAAGTGTGACAGTGTTGTGGTAATTCTTCCTTTACAGAAAGAAAGATGGACTGCTTTCAACTCTAGGTGCTGACTGCTGGGGTAGAGCATCTGTTCTCAGCTTTGGAGACAGATCATTGAATGGTGAGTCTGTGGTATTTGCAAAGAAAATTAAAAAATAGTAATGCAGAATAGCTAAAGACTGAAATTGGAATTATTTTTAAAACATAAGCAATGATTAGGGGCACAATTTCAGGTACTTTCCTTGTTCTATAACTCTGCTCACAAAATGCTTGGTCAAAGGAAGGATATTAGAATTAAACTGACATAAGGGTGGAAAAGTTATCTGAAACCACCTTATGTTTACATCAGTGCTTCACACTCTCACTGTGTACGTTATAATTCTTTATAATTGACTGCACACACAAGCTTACAGCTCTACTTAACTGCAATTTATGAGATTTGAGAATTTGAGAACTTGTGTTTCCTGTAAATTTCATCTGTTGGTGGGGCAGAGGCTAGACACTGGGAAGAAGGTGCATGTGAAAATGTGATTACGGAGCTGGAGTAATAGTCCAGGGGGAGGGCATTTGCCTTGTGCTTGCCTGACCGGCTTTGCACCCAGCCATCCCATATGGTCCACCGAGCACTGCCAGGGGTAATTTCTCAGTGCAGAGGCAGGAGTAACAACTGAGCAAGGCAAATGAGACCCAAAGAGCAAAAAACAAAGCAAAACCCTACGATTATGTTCATAGAGAAAGTTCTTTTTAATGGCAGTGACTGTGGAAATAAGAAATTTTATGTAGATAGGGGAAATATAAAAACCATTTTGATTATAGTGTTATCTGCAAAATTGGGTTTATGATAAATCCATAATAAAATAAGGCATTTGTGGAGCAGTATAGTGCACTGTGTTTGTCATAACTACATTCACCTAAGAAGTTGTTTTTAAGGGACCATTGCAACTGTGAATAAAATTTAGGAGCAAATTCTGGGATCAATAATATGCTTTTGGTAACAATAGGAAAAATGCGTGCTAATTGCAATTCGAGAATAAAGGATGAAATAGCTTTTGGAAGTTATATAGGATTTTTAAGAAAAGAAGAAAATATTGGGAATTCTAAATAATGCCAAGCTAACCTCCATAACAAATGTACTGTTATTTATTTTTATTATTCATGGCATTTGGCAATATATTTCCTGATATATACTGCATAAATGAATTACTAGATCTGAAAATCCATAGTACTAGTATATTGATATAAAGAACATTGAAACAAATATACAAAAGTGTGGGGAGAGGATAACAAATGGCACTAGAGTTTTCCTCTAATCCAACAGAAAACTAATAATGGATGGAAAACCTAGTAGACATGGATCTGGAGGAAATTTGATGATGACAGTATTCATGATAGAATAAAATTAAGCACTTAAGTCAATTTAACAGAGGACTTTAAAAAACAAACTAAGTCTAGTTCTTTATTTTAAAAAAGATATAAATAAAAATAGATAAAGGTTAAAGATATCAATGCTAAGATAAAAGGCATGACTATAAATGTTGATGAATTCTCATTAATAGTAAATGGTGCAAACCTTCCAGTTAAAAAGCAGAGAACATAATATCTCCAAAATTGTCTACATGATAAGATGAAAATATGATAGAGAAAATATATAGTATTACATGGGAATAATAAGAAATCATATTAAAAATCAAAGTTTAGAACAATAATTATCATATAATAATAAAGTGGTATGTTCTATAGTAATAAAAATTTGTCAAGGAAGATATACTAATAGTCAAATGTAAGCATCCTTATTAAGAAAATCCTAATACACAGAGAGCAAAAACTATCATTATAAAAAAAAAGAGAAAAGAAATTCCCATTAGGAATCTACTTTTTTTTAATAAAATCTACTTTTATTCCTTCTTTCAAGTCAGTAGTAGTAATAGAAAAAGTAGTAAGATAAATGAACAATTTAATGATTACATAGTAGGTTTAAATAGCACATTTGAACTAACTGGCCAGAACATAATTGTCGGGCGTGCCGCTGGGGTCCCCCGACAGTGCCGGAAGCGAGTTCCCTTCTACCTCCAAAGCCAGCGGGAATGGATGAAGACTCAGGAATCCGATGCAGTTTGAAAAGGGCTTTACTCTCACAGGTTCCAATATACAATCCAAGAGCAGGGAAAACCTCCGGACTCTGGGATCCCAGCTAGGCACCAGCCAGGTGTAGGCCAAGATTGCTACCACAACGTAGTTGAGGCCCAACAGAGAATGGAGAGGATGGAAAAGCAAAACACCAAGGGAAGCCGAAATGGCAAAAGGGGGAAAGAGAGAGAGCACTGCTTTTTTCTTGCAGCTTATTTTATAGCTAGAAATCCTCCCGAACTCCCCAGCCCAGCCCATTCTGGGCTGGGCTATCTAGAGATGAAAACAGGAAAATAGCTCTATAGAAATGTAGCAACTTCAGGAGGCCTTCTGGCTGTTTACAAGGACCCAGAGTTAATTAAAAGCCTCCTAGCAGAGCTGGGAGAAGCTATAAGCTAAATGTAACTTGCCCTGGCTGGAAGGATCAAATGCCCTCAGGTAATTTCTGCCAGCACCTCACCTAATGTCTTGAGCCAAGATCTGCCTGGAATTGCCTTTATAGGGTAGAGAAGGGGGTTTCTGAGATGGCATGTCTCTGTACCAAAGACTAATACTAATGCCAGGGAATTTTTTTCTCCAAGTCTTCACAAGAGTCTCGTCTACTTCCACGGTAGTTTTGTATTTTAGTTGCCTTTGAGTTATCAGGGAGCCATGCTTGCTTACTTGGAGGCAAACAGCATTTCTCTCTGGTCTAATTACTTAGAGATCCAACATGGCCAGGCAAATATGCTGGTAAGATCTAGCTAGTCCCACGATGATTGTGGCAGCATGAGAGAATATTTACACCAGCCAGTACAGAATATGTGGTCAGATAAGACTGCGACATTCAGACTACCCCCTATCTACGAACTGAACTGCAGGAGGCAATCCAGGGCAGATGCAGAGGTCTAGGCTTTTAGGTGTCCTGCAACACATAATCTCTTGCTGAAGGAGAAAAGTGACAAGATTTTTTTTTTTTTCTGAAATGGGAGCGAACTTCCCAAAACTTTATCCACACTTCCCAAGCCCCCATGCACCTTCAAAATGGTAATGGGGAAACTTCCTCTCTGCAAATTGTGTACCTCTTATAGCTACTTCCTCCTCAAGGGTTTTTAACACTTGTCAAAGAAATAACAGTTTTTCAATGACACTAGTGTCCTTTGACAAACTTATTTACTTAGCATGTTATTCCTATTTTGTTTTACTTATTCCTGGTGAGTTTTATGTATATGTGCCATATCATAATTTCTTGAAGAGATTTTCAATCACTACTAGTCTTGTTCCCTCAGATAGTGTGATTTAATAAAAATCGCCTTATGGAAGATGAGGCCTTAAATTCGATTATTTTATATTTACTAAGAATTATCATCCTGTCTACAAAATGTGTTTGGTTTATGTGTCTCACCTGGTGGAACTTGGGATTTTACTCCTTGCTCTGTTCTTCACTCAGGGATCATTCCAGATAGGAACCATACAGAATGCCAGGAATTAAATTTTGGTTTACTTAGTACAAGGCACACTTTATTAGCTCTGTACACTTTATTAGCTCTCCTGCCTTATGTATATGCATATGTATAAGTATATGTATGTGTATGTGCATGTGCAGTGAGTGTGCATGTGTGTATGTGTATGTGTATGTATGTATATCTATCTATATATCTACCTACCTATCAATCAATCAAATTTTATCATACAGAGGTTTCGAAATTTATTTGTCTCAACACACCTTTCAAAAGCAAACAAAGAAATAAAAAAAAAATCCACTCAGTGTACTACTGGAAATGGACATTCTTAAACTAAATAAGCAAAAACAGCCCAATTGTGCCTCATGCTACCAGTGACCCATGATCATTCCAACACCCCCATGTGGGCAGTATTTCTTACTTTAGGGAATATTGATTAGACTACCATTTTCTCTCAACTTTATTTCCTTTTTTTTGGGGAGTGTTAATACCCGGTAATGCTGCTCAGGGATTACTCCTGGCTCTGCACTCAGGAATTACTCCTGGCAGTGCTCTGGGAACCATATGGGATGCCGGGATTGAACCCAAGTCGGCTGAATGCAAGGCAAACGCCAAACCCGCTGGACTATTGCTCGGGCCCTCCTCTCAACTGTGGTCCTCCTCACTCTTGCATTTTCTGCTTTAAAATTGGCTGATTCATTTTTCCTGGCTTTTCTTAAACAGATCCACTAAGAGCCAACACATATTAAGTGATCCTTTGAATGTCTTTATTCAACTCAGCAATCATTTCAGCTTCTAAATTACTGCACAAATACTTTTATCTAATTTTTTGTATTTGAAAGGTGTGGATCAAGATCTTCTAGTTGTTTTTTTCATGTGCTGTTTGATCGTCGCTCATTCAATCACTGGGTCAATGCTACATTTTGATGATTGCCTTTACAATGACATTCTGATTCTGGTATTTATTTCTGTGTTAAGAAGAAATAGTGTTAGTCACTGACATAAACAATTCAGAATCTCAGTGGCTTTAAGCAAGTATGTTATTTTTGTGTATGTGGATGTGTGAACTTATACATGCACATATGCATGCCCTCATATGTGTCAGAAATCACCACAAAGCAACTGAAGAAGCAGTTGGATTTCAGCTCTATAAAAAATTTCTGGGACCATCCTTTTCACTAAACTTATAGTTCCATTATTTTGATGTGTGGTAGTTTATCGCTGTTGCATAATTTAGGTGGCAGATGGAAATGGAAGGAAAAGCAGGAGGGGAAGGCTGAGAGGGGAATGAAGGAGGAGGAGGCATATTCATTCTTCACTGTCTCGGTTCAGAAGTGTCATACAATTTTGTATTGTTGAGAACTGGGCACCATGGTACTTTATGTAATAGAAGAGTGTGGAAAACTGAAAACACACTAGTTATTTTAATTGATAATTTGACATAGAAAATTAAGTTAAATGGATAATAAATCAAAATGTAGATAATGAAGGAATATTTACAAAGATGGAGAGGCACGTGAAAATAGGATGGAGGGAATGGAAGATGAGGAAAATAGATTTTGGTAGAGTAGCACAGAGAAAAGGAAAGCAGATCACTGAATACTTGTAGGTATCTCTGAGAAGGTAAACTCCAATGACTAAAAGAGGCTAAAAATCTTGACCCTGCAACTATTTGAACCAACTTTGTTTCTTGGTTGAAGAGCTATCTATAACTGTTTTGTTGCTGATAAGAACCATAAATCAAGTAAGAAGTGGACAATATCTACTTCTACAAGTTCTACTTGTACTAGAACCATTACTAGTACAAGTATCAAAGGACCAGTACAAAGGAAAATGCAATTGCAGATTCACAGAGGAGCAAGTTACGAATGTTATAGCGATGACTAGAGCGTGGGTGAATTTTGAGGTGAGCCACATTCAATTATTAAGTGATGCAGTGCTCTCTGACCTGTTACATTTACTGATTTTCTTGTATCCTGCCTGGTTATGGTAACTGAGAACTCACTGTTATTAAACATTGTTTCTCAAAATACTGTAATTCAAAAAAAAGTGATTTCTCAAATAAAATTTTATTCTAATCCTATTCACATCTTATCCTGGGAAGAAATTTGCTATTGAGCAACTCTTCCTGCTAATTCCTGATGAGACACCTATTGACTTAGTTTAGTACTCATCTAAACTAGAGTTTATGTTTGTGTGAAAACACCTGTTGACTTTGGAAATCCAAATACATGATTAGTGCCGGAGAGATATTGCAAGGGTAAAGGGCATTTGTTTTGCATGTGACTAACACTGGCTCTGTCTCCTGCACTGTTGAAGAATCCCTTTAAGCACAGCTAGGAGTGATCCCTGAGCACAGAGCCAGGAGTAAGGCTTGAGCATCACTGGATTTAACCCCATGTCATTCTACCCACAAAAGTAATCAAATGTGATTAAATAATCATCTCATTAATAATGCATTATCTGATATTTAGCTTGGTCGTATTAGGAGTTAGTTTTGTGCAAATGTCTTATTCCTATTTCATTTCTGAACAATACAGTTGTTGACAGAAGTCCTTCATAAATGTAAATGTATTTACTGACTATTGAAAAATGAGATACATTCTGTTTAACAAATGCTCCATTGATTTATTGACATTAAACAAATGACCTTCAAATAACAATAATTTCATTGTTACAAGGATAAGTAGATAATAGATTTGAGAAGGACTTGGTAATATTTCTTCTACACTATGTTATATTTATTGTTTAAATGAGAGATAGGTTTGCTTGTAGGATCAAAATGTCTTTTTTAATATAACTATTATCATTAAAACTAATCTCATGTAGACCCTCCTATAAATAGCATTATAGGGATTCTTCCTTCTAGCTTTCCAACCCTACAATGGATTTTTTTTGCAGAGATAAGTCTCTAAGAGCCTGATACAGACCACATCAATCTACCTAAAGACTGAAATCAGAAGTGAAACAGAGTCACTTTTGCTGTAATGATACAAAAGAAATATTCTACATTCTGCCTATATCTTGCATACCTGATAATTTTGTGAAAGTCACATTTTGCCCCACACGTAACCATACAGACAGAATTAATCTGATTAGCATATGCTGACAAAAGAGCTAATGAATCTTGAGCAAGTCAGCATTCTTAGAAACTGAGACCAAGTAGAAGAGAGGTTTGAGAGCATGAATTTCTGCATTTTTTACAATGGGGAATTTTAAGGCAATGGGGAAAATTAAGAAACATTGTTCACATATTCAGAAGATTTCTTAAGCAGTAGTTTGAAAGTACATCAGTTAGGAGATTGCAAAAATGAGATCAGCTATATATGATATTTTGTGCAGATGTAATCTTCAGAAAAGTTTGTTCAGTTCAATCTTGAGTTTGAATTTAGCCCCTATTTTCTCACAAAGGCAGAAATTTTGTGATTTTTTTTTAAAGAAACAACAATGTACTCATGATCCAATTTTGGGTACAAAATAGTCTTTCACCTTGTCTGAAGTGTATCACTCACCAGCTTTTAGCTTATAACACTCTTAACTAGCTCCTTGTCTCAATTCACTAAACCTTGATATATCCCATCTTCCTTTAAGAAGTTTATTACTAATGTTATAACGTTGTTTTAGTAAGAGGTGGGAAAGAAGTCTTCATTATGTAAAATGTGATATATAAATCTATGTGGAGGGCTTCTAAAAAAGTAGCATGTCTGCCACATTCTCTAGCAACTTTACCAGTGTATAATTAAGTACTCATCTAAACTATAGTTTATGTTTGTGTGAAGGGAGAGTGTAGAACTCAGAAATAGAAGTTTAGGGGGTGAGGTTCCCTCCCCGTATTTTAAATTATAGGTTAGATTCTAGTTTTGACAACTATGGCTTTAAAGAAACAAATCTGTATTTTGATTTCTAGTTATATGGGAATTTAGATTTTAACAGAAACATTCCTCATACAGAATATACCAAAAGTGTTAGATAAATATATTAGATATTGGAGGAAATAGGATAATCTTCAGACATTAGAAATTAAGAGGAAAAAATTTTACAACAGTCTGTATTGATTATGGCACATTTTCCAGAGATTCTAATAATTTCTGATGACTTAGAATTGAATGTCTATTATTTTTGTGATATACTAGAGTCAAAGCCTAAGACATTTTATGCAATGAAGATGGATTTGATATAAGACCCAGATATTCTGTCTGTCCTTATTAAAATTAACAAAAAGACTGAATTTTGAGGTAAAAATGGAAGAAATGTAGATTACTTTGAATGGATGACAAAGTAAAAATTAAAAATATAGATACATCACTTGTATCCCTTGTCTTCCCATTGTTCATCGATTTGTCTCGAGTAGGTGCCAATAACATCTCCATTCATTGGGAATTATTGTTACTGTTTTTGGCATATTGAATACACCACGGTAGTTTGCCAGGCTCTGCTATGGCTCTGGGTTCATCCCAGGGGCCCAGTCTTTTTCTATGTCAGACCATCAACCATCCAGGCCCACAGGGCAGAGTCCTGGGTGTAGACAAACCTGTCCCTGTCTGCCACCTGCCAACATAGCTGGGCACTGCAGCCACACCTGCAATACCTCGAGGGGCAGGAAATTAAGAAGGCATTCTTAAAAATTAGAAACTTTCTATTTCTAGGGGCCAGAGTGATAGCACAGCAGCATTTGCCTTTGCGTGCAACCGACCCATGTTCGATGCCTGGCATCCCATATGGTCCCCCAAGCCCTGCCAGGAGGAATTCCTGAGTGCAGAGCCAGGAGTATAGATACATATTTATCTTTATTAAGGGGGACATTTAGGTATTTTAGAAAATTATAAATATTTTCTATCTAAACTTCCTGATTAACTTTCTTAAATATGCATCTGAAATAAAAGTATTGATAAACATAGACTGGAGAGATAGTGTAGGGGGTAAGGTACTTGCCTTGCAAGCAATAGAATTGAATTTGATCTCCAGCACTATTTATGCTTCCACAATTACAAAAGGAATGATTCCTGAGCACAAATCCAGGCATAGCCTAGAGCTTTTCTGGTCCCAGTACAACTCCCCAACAAAAAGGAAAATAAAATAAGAAGGGATTGATAACAAAAACTGGTAAATTTGTCAACAAAACTAATGCACCGAAATAACAAATATATTTTGTTTTTTATTAGTAGTAGTATATATCTTAAATATATATTCAGTCCAAATCATATTACAAAAGGGATTCAATCAATATCAAAAATAAATACGTATTGTGTGGATGTACCATAGTTTCTTTAGCCAGTCTTCTGTTCTCAGGCATTCAGGTTCTTTCCAGATTCTGGCTATTGTGAATAATGCTGCAATGAATATTGAAGTGCAGATAGTGTTTCTTTTGTGTGCTTTTGGGTCTTCAGGGTATATTCCCAGGAATGGTATTGCTGGGTCAAACGGAAGCTTTTATCTAGCTTTTGGAGGATTGTCTATATTGTTTTCAGAAAGGGCTGGACCAGTCAGCATTCCCACTAACAGTGGATGAGAGTCCTTTTTTCCCCATATCCATACCAGCACTTGTTGTTCTTGCTCTTTTGGATGTATGCCAGTCTCTGTAGTGTGAAATGATACCTCGTTGTTGTTTTGATTTGCTTCTCCCTGTCTGATTAGATGAAGAATATTTTTATATGTCTTTTGGTCATTCAAATTTCTTCTTGTTGGAAGTTTCTTTTTTATTTCTTCTCCCCTTTTTTTGATGGGTTGGCTGTTTTCTATTTGCAAAGTTCTACCAGTGCCTATTAATCCATTATCAGATGGGTATTGGATGAATATTCTTTCCCAGTCTGTGGACTGTCTCTCTGTATCTTGGTCACTGTTTCTTTTGAGGTGCAGAAGCTTTTCAGTTTTATATAATCCCATTTGTTTATCTTTGCTTCCATTTGTTTTGTTAGTGGTGTTTCGTCTTTGAAGATGACTTTTAGATTCGGTGTTATAAAGTGTGTTTCCTATGTTTACTTCTATATGCCTTATAGATTCATGTCTGATCTTGAGATCGTCAATCCATTTTGATCTGATTTTGTGCATGGAGTTGGAAGAAGGTCTAAGTTGATTTTTTTACATGTTGCTGACAGTTTGTGTAGTAGGGTACATCTACACAATGGAATACTATACAGCTGTTAGAAAAGACGAAGTCATGAAATTTACCTGCAAATGGATGGACAAGGAGATTATCATACTGAGTAAAATTAGTCAGAAAACAAAAGACAGATATAGAATGACTGCAATCATTAGTGGGATATAATATATACTAGTGTTCTACCAATTGTGGGAAATGGTAACGCCACACTAGAACTGAGCATTGAATGCGCACAAAGGGATTTAAATGATTATTCCTAAATGACTGTAGGGCAAGCCACAATGTAGAAGAGAAGAGAGAGCGAGTGAGTGATCGAGAGAAAGAGAGAGAGAGAGAGAGGCAAAGTGCCTGCATTAGAAGCAGGCTGGGGGAGGGAATTTGGGAACATTGGTGGTGGGAAAAGGGCAGTGGTAGAGGGACGGGTGCTGAAACAAGGTATGACTGAAACCCAATCATGAACATCTTTTTAATTATATATTGCACAGTGGTATAATTAAAAAATAATTGATAAAAGCAAAATAAAATAAGTACTGGGAATGTGAAAAAAACCTAATCTCTTCATTAGAATGGTTTTGTGTGGCTTTTTTGGATCATACCTAGAGATGCTCAGGGGTTACTCCTGGCTCTGCTCTCAGGAATTACTTGTAGTGATGCTTGGGGGAACATATGGGATACCAGGGATCGAAAGCAGGTGGGCTGTGTACATGGAACCCAAAATGACTGCATGCAAAGCAAACTCCCTTCCTCCACACTACTGCTCCAGCCCTTTTTTCGAACTTTAAACTGCCAAAGTATTT
>JAJIBD010007977.1:0-123913 GCA_021461705.1 Cryptotis parvus
CCTGAAAAGAATGAGTCAGGGTTTAAAAACTTGCACTTAGTATTTGATTTGGCTTTTCAGCTCTGGACATAAAAATCTCAGAGACTTGATTTTTTGTGTCGTGAGATCAAGTTGTTAGAATTCAACTTCGTCACAAATGCTGTATCAACAGTTGCTATAAATGTGACCATGTAAAGAATGATAGATTACGGAATTCAGAACTGTTTCCTCATTTCCTTTTCTTCTCCCTTTCCTTTCCATTTCTTTCCTCTTTTTTTCTCTTCTACATTTTTTTTCCTTTTTAGTTTTGAGGCATATGCAGAGGTGCTTAGGGCAGGTCCCAGCTCAGTGCTCCGGGTTGCTTCCAGTGGTGCTAGGATCCTGCATACAAATATATGTTCAACTCAGCGAGTCATCTCTAAAGCCCTAAGTTCTGATGTGTAGCAAATATTTCATCAACAATAGAGTATCTAATAGAGTGTAGACCATTCCTCCGGTATGAGTCAAGCTACATACCAGATTGTAAGTTATGTGTGTTGAACTAGCTTTATCATATCTAAATTGTGAAACTATCACTAAAATAAAATATTTCTACAGGAAATATGATTTAATTTTACCTTCCTTTTTTTGCTCCTAATATACTTAGGTCTCAGCTTTATTTGGCATATTCACAAATCTTTGTCTATTCTTTGGTTACATAGTCTTAGGCATTTTAAAGTCTAATGCAAAATAAAATCAAACCAAAAAAAGCCCCCAACATATAGAAATTGGCCATCTGTCACACCTAGTTTCCATTGCTAAATATGTATTTTTTGTGTTTATATAGGGGCCATATCCTGTTGACGCTCAGTCTAGGAATTTGGCACTTAGGCTGATGGGTGCTCAGAGCTCACCGGGTGTACACCCAGAGGTACTCAGGGACCTGTCTGGTGCCCAGACTGTCCTCAGGAGCTTGCTTGTGCTCAACGTGTACCCTACCATTTGAGCCGTCCTCTCTTCGGCTTTCCTTTGTTTTTTTTTTTTTTTTGTGGGGAGAGGTAGGGTGTTGGCCATGCCTGGCTGTGCTCAGAACTTACTCCTGACTCTGTGCTAGGAATCTCACTCCTGGCTGTGCTTTAGGGACCATATGCAGAACCAGGGATAGAACTTGGGTTGGCTGTGTGTAGTGTAAGCTCTCCACCCTCTTTACTATCACTCTGGCCCCTCTTAGTTTTTACTGTATAAATTTTTGATTAGGTAAAATATTTGTGACTTCAGATAAAGAGGGTTGTATGACTAAAACAGTAAGGGAAAATAAGCATTTAATTGGACTTTTTTACTGCTCCTTATATATAGGTTAATTATGAATACAAAAATAAAATTATAAATAGCAATAAATATAGCACATTAATTTGACTCTAACACATGATAGTATTAGCTGAGTGACATCTCATGTGACATGAGTTGTCAGTTTTATTTCAAATCATTTAGGGCTTTAAAATTTTATTTATGGGGATGTGCTCATTGTTAGAGTTTATATTCCTAACAGTGTTTTGTACTCAGAGTATAATCAAACTGGAAATTTATTTAAATGTGTATGGTAGAACAATTTATAAAGGTTTATGAGGGTACCCCATATTTGATAAAGGTCTGTGTGCCTAGGATTGGGAGTCCAGAGATGAATAGGTTTAGTTTTCTTCCAAACCAGTCAAAAACTGCTCTATATGTTTTGGCTTTTGATATGTTGTCTTCTCTGCTAATGCATGTTAGCATTAAATTTCCGATTTATAGAAACAAAAGTTGTGAAATTGCCTTTGGATATATTCTAATTTTGAAACCAGAGCAAATCCAGTTAAAAGATTCGAAAATTATGGCTAAGTGAGACAAACTCTTTTGATGACAGAATTCCCAGCCTCTCATTGGTTGGAAGATATACAAAGAAATTACACCCACAGTCTGCACTTGAAACAAATGTTGGGAGCAACAGGTTTTTCAGAGATATGTAATCCACTGGAAAAGAATTTTGAATGCCTTTCTTTGTTTTTTGTTTGTCCAAGGTTGATTTTAAAGAAGTGAGTCATTGTTCTCATTTTTTTTTAAATTGTGGTAGTATTAGACGAGAGTCATATTAAGTGCACAGTATTTTAGTTTTTTCCTTTGGAATGCATGTTAGCAGATAAAATATGAGTGGAAACTTGTCAGATGACACAGTGTAAGAATGACTCTTATCCTGTTTTCTGTTTTCTCCAGGTTGGTGCTCTTTTTTGTATTGCCATGTACTATTAGTAGCATAATTATTCCACCTCCCAGCCAACTCAGTTCAAGAAAATGGAAAGAATATATATCTAAAAAGCCCAAGACAATCAGTGGTAAGTCGTTCATCTTTAAATTGCTTTCATGATGCAATATAATGTACTTTTAAAATTTAAAATTTGAAATGGAGTTAATACTTCCCTATGAGAGAATAGTATTTTTAAATTAATACTGCTGATTAAAAGGACTCACATTGTGTTAATATTAAGACAAGAAGGTGAACACTGTACGTTTTTGTGAGTGAGCACAATGCAAAGGGAATCACAGTCCTGGCTGTGCTTTAGGGACCATATGCAGCACCATATCCTAGAAACTCATCCATAACCATGTCCTAGAAACTCAAGAAATCAAGTATTTATAACCTTATTAAAAATTCTGGTCAGGGGGTGGGAGCGATAGCACAGTGGTAGGGCAATTGCCTTGCACCACGGCTGACCTGGGTTCGATCCTCGACATCCCATATGGCTCTCTGAGCACTGCCAGGAGTAATTCCTGAGTGCAGAGCCAGGAGTAACCCCTGAGCATTGCTGGGTGTGACCCAAAAAAAAAAAATTTGTGATCCAATCGGTAACGGCTCTAGTCCAGCGGTTGTCTCCAAATCGCATTACATGTCCAGCCCATCTGATTTTCAATGCCTTGGCAAATGAGACAGCGTCCCTGACTCTGGAACAGGGACAGAGTTGGAGCTCCAGATTCCTTCTTTCACTTGAGTGAGGCGTGATATTCCAAGCATAGCTCTTTCAATTTCTTTTTGGGAGACCCGAATAGCATTCTCATCCTGCTTTTCGTAGGGTGATTTTGTAAATCACCACACTTAAAATAAAAACTTAAGAAACAAAAGTGTAGCCAGGAACTTGCCAGGGTTCTTCGAATGCTGTCAGATTTCCAACATATCTACAGCATTTCTCCATCCCTTTGGAAAGAGCTCAGGCTTTGCGATCCCTGTAGATTCCCGTTACTTCATGCACAGCCACTAGCACCCCACCAACACCTCTCTTGTATCCCTGACCCCACTGGGCCCAAGAAGCACTGCATCATGGAGCCTGAGCCTTAAGTGGTCCAGACAAGTTGACTTAGATTGCTGGAGAGGAAACAGGACCCAATGTCCTTTTTGTGAGGCTCCTAATAAATAAGTAAACTTAATAAAGCTATTTTAAATGTATAAATCAGTGCCAGGGTTACCTTTGTATAATTGTTCAACAAAACTTTTTAATATGTCATTTAGTCAAAATCAGTCTCCAATGAAATTTCTCATGGGTCCATTGTACATTTCTAAATATCAAACCAATATTAAGATTGAAAGGTACAACCATTGTCCCCTCTGGAGGACCAAGTGGGCCTGCCCAGAACTGCTGCTGATGCAGTTAGCCATGATCCCGGGACACAGACACACAGAAGAGCTACTGCCGGCTCTCCCCATGGCCGGCTGCCGAAGTGATATCTAGTATACTGATGTATAGATAGCCTAGTATACTGATGTATCAGGTATCCCATTACTTTTCATAGAATTAAGTATTGGACATACAATCACAAGTTGTGGGCATGATGTATGTTCTGTAGGAACATTTTGATAATTTCCTACATAGTGCGCTTAAGTGACACAATGGAGATTTAATAATCTCCACTGACTTCCCTCTAAGAATTAGCTCTGACAAGCAATATAGATTATTCAGGGTATTCTTAGGGCAGGCTCAAATAGAGGTTGAGAAAAATTCAAATAATTGTTGTCCATAGGTGGAGTGGTGGTGGCCTGGGGTTGACTAGTAGAAACCCACTACATTTTAGAATCTCAGGAAATGAATGCAAGAACAGAAATAGGCCAGACACATACATAACAACCCAGAAAAAGAGACATGACTTTATCAATACTTTTCCCTTATACAGCCCATAGAATTAGTGTCAGCTAA
This sequence comes from Cryptotis parvus, assembly GCA_021461705.1. Taxonomy (NCBI): domain Eukaryota; kingdom Metazoa; phylum Chordata; class Mammalia; order Eulipotyphla; family Soricidae; genus Cryptotis; species Cryptotis parvus. The sequence continues at coordinate 4,179 of JAJIBD010007977.1, forward strand.
GGGAGCAGGCACGGGTATGGGGGTGGTAAATGAGGGTTTCTGTTGGTGGTAGGGGCATATTGGTGGTGGTATTGATGTCGAGTGATGAATCTCTCTAACAACTATATTGTGAAAAACTTTGTACTTTGTAAATCACGGTGCTTAAATTAAAAAAAAATAAAGAAAAACAATTAAAAGGTAAAAAAAATTACTGGTCATCTTGGAGCAGAGCTGTTGCTTAAATGAAATGGAAGAAATCAAGTATATATAACCTTATTAATAATACTGATCATCCTAGAACAGAGCTGTTGTTTAAATGGTTGGTTATTTTCTCTTAAACATGTATTTCGTTTTGGAAATGAGACTTATGAAAAGAAAGTGGTTCATATCCTGTTTGCTACATTCAAATGTCAAACATTTGTTCAGTGGTGGTCCATGAAAACACTGTGGAGTATCTCCCTAGAGGACCCTGAACATCTCTGATGTGGTCTTGGTGACCCCCAATGGCTCTACCTAGTGTTGACCGGATTGGCTGAGTTTCCTGGGAAGACCTTGAACTCCTGGAGCATTGCTTGAGAGCCCCTCTCCCAAATTTTTTAAAAAAAATTTGTGATGACAATTTTCCTGGCAAAACATTTATCAGTTTCCCTGTATGCTGCTTAGCATTATAACTGCTTCTGATATTTAGGCAGTCATTTAATTTTTGTAATAACACTATGGATGTATTTTAATCCCTTTACAATGTAAAAGAGAATGGAGCTTGGAGAAGTTAAGAGTTTTTGACTGATAGAATATTGGCTTAGATATGGACTCTTCCAATCCATAGTTCTATAACTTCCCCAAGGAATTGGACCCAGACTCCAATCTCTGAGCAACTACGTGACTTAGCCTTTCTGTTTTGTTTTTTACATCCAATGGTCATTATAAAGTGGAGATTCTATTTTCTATTATAAAATAAGAGACTTGTTCAAGTCTGGACTCTTTTTTTGATAATTTTCTTTGATAATTATACCTGAAAATGTTACAAGTTTCTTACCCAAAGTTATGTAGCTAATTCAATGATGTTCTTTAATTTTCTGCTTTAGTGTAATGACTTAAAAAAGTTTTTTTTTACATATTCGTTTAGATTTTATTGTTGTTGGTTTGTTTTGGGGCCCCATCCACGGTGTATAGCCTGATATAAACTCAAGTAAATTTTCCTGGAGGCGAGGCAGAATTAATAGAACCCTTTGCCTTGTGCTCACTCACAAAAATGTGCAGTGTTCACCTTCTTCATGTCTCAGGAACTACCTGGTGGTTGGGCTTACACAAAAGCAAAAACCAGAAATAGATTTCCTGAGTGACTTACAATTTCACTTAGACTACATGAAATTGTGGGATAATTTTCCATTTCTCAGCATCACATAATTTTCAGCTGATTAATATATATCGGACGTTCATGTTTTAAAAAAATTTGAACTCAGAGATCACTCCTGGTGTTGCTCAGGGCACTGTATGCATCTCCAGGGATTGAATCTGGTTGGCTGCAAACAAGGCAAATCTGCCATACTATCATGCTGGCCCTTGACATATGTCTTATTGACCACTGAGTCTTTGTCTAGGTACTGCTTTGCAGTCTGGTCTAGCAGTGTTTTCAAGGAATTTAATATTACACTGTAGTATGAGATCCAGTTCTTCCATTAGCCAGCCACATAGGTAGGTCTGTCAGTTTGGAGAGGAGCTTTAGTCCAAAGTCATTTTCTCATTCGGGACCTGCTCTGTCATCCCTTATGAAACTGCAGTGAGATTCAGCACTTTTTCCCTCTAGACTTATTACTATCTAAATAATAAATGTCTGTTTCATTAGAAGTGAGAAGAGAATAGATGAAACCTTTTGACTTTTTATTCCCAGTGCCGGGAGTAAAACCCGAGAGTAGGTATGGGGAAGTATTTGTTAAATTGAAAGTAAAATGTTCAGTAAGTTTTCTGATAGTAAGAATAGCCACCTAGAAAAGTAAAGAAGGGTTTGGAATGAATGCACTCTGCCCAAATAGTCTGAACCCAAATGTGTGGAACACTTTTCACTTTTTCTTGAATCAGTCATTCTTTGATGAAATGAGGCTTGTACACGGGGATTAGGTAGGAAAGTATGGGATGATGGTATTTGTATATAAAAGTTGTTGCATCCTCTAGCACTGACATGGAGTGTCTCCCCACTTTACCCTCTTTTTGTTAAATTTTTTTTTATTATACCACCGTGAGATATACAGTTCCAAAGATGTTCATGTTTGGGTCTCAGTCATACAGTGTTCCAGCACCCATCCCTCCACCAGTGCCCATTTCCCACCACCAATGTCCCCTGATTCCCCCCCCCTCCCCTAGCCTGCCTCTATGGCAGGTTTTTTATCTCTTTTATTTTTTCTTTTTTGGGTCACATCTGGCAATGCTCAGGGGTTTCTCTTGGCTCTGCACTCAGGAATTACTTCTGGCGGTGCTCGGGGGACCATATGGGATCCTGGGGATCGAACCCCGGCCGGCACAGCCGGCTGCATGCAAGGCAAATGCCCTCCCGCTGGTCTATCGCTCCGGCCCCTCTTTATCTCTTTTCTCTCTTTCTCTTTCTCTCTCTCTCTCTCTCTCTCTTTCTCTCTTTTTCTCTTACACCTTTGCCTTTTGGCTAAGATCAAGTGTAGTATCTGTTCTTATCAGTATAATACATATAGAGGTTATCATGTATATCCCTTTGCCTACATTCAGTGTTCCATTCTAAACTGATATTATAATTTCCAATAATTATTAGTACACTTCCTTTCTTTGTCTCACCTAACCCCTGACTCCCACACATTTGTGTTAGATTCCACCTACTGACCAGACCTCCTGATCCATGTTTTGTCTGGTCTTGGACAGTAAAATAGTATTTTACTATTTTTTTTATATCCTACAAATAAATGCAGTCATTCTATATCTGTCCTTTATCCTGTGGCTAATTTCACTCAGCATGATCCTCTCCATGTCCATCCATTTATAGGCACATTTCATAACTTCATTTTTCCTAACAGCTGCATAGTATTCCATTGTGTAGATGTACCAAAGTTTCTTTATCCAGTCATCAGTTCTCAGGCACGCTGGTTGTTTCCAGATTCTGGCTATTGTGAATAGTGCTGCTATGAACTGCAGATTTCTGCTGTATGTTTTTAGCTTCCCAGGGTATATTCCCAGGAGTGGTATGGCTGGGTCAAATGGGAGCTCAGTTTTCCAGTTTTTGGAGGAACGTCCATATTGTTTTCCAAAAAGGCTGTACCGGTTGACATTCCCACCAACAATGGATGAGAGTCCCTTTCTCCCATCATCCATGCCAGCATTTGTTGTCCCTTGCCTTTTTGGATATGTGCCAGTTTCTGTCCTGTGAGATATTTCATTGTTGTTTTGATTTGCATCTCCCTGATGATTAGTGATCATGAGCATTTTTTCATATGCCTTTTTGGCCATTTGAATTTCTTCTTTTTGGATGTTCCTGTTCATTTCTTCAAAATGGAGCAAGGAAAGCCTCTTTGTCAAGTGGTGTTGGGAAAACTGGGCAGCTACATGTAAAAAATTTAGACCTCTGTCTAACACTATGCACAAAAGTCAGGTCAAAATGAATTAAAGATCTCAATATCAGACCTGAATCCATAAAGTACATTGAAGAAAACATAGGAAAAGTCCTCCAAGGCATTGAAGCTAAAGGTATCTTCAAAGATGAAACACCACTAATTGTCAGGGCTGCCACTGGGGTCCCCAACAGTGCCGGGAAGCGAGTTCCCTTCTACCTCCGAAGCCGGCGGGGAATGGATGAAGACTCAGGAATCCGATGCAGTTTTAAAAGGCTTTACTTATCAGAGGTTCAGGCATACAAATCCACAATAGGAAAAACCCCTGTGCTTAGGATTCCTGGCTAGAACCCCAGCCACGTGTAGGCCAAAATGGCGGCCACCACGTGTTAAGGCCCTGTGAAGAGGCGACAAAGACAAGACTCCCAAGAAGGGTGCAAGCTCACAAAGAGAAAGCCCAAAAAAGAGCGTGCGAGAGAGGAAGCAGGCTAGTTTTATACCCCTGCAACTCAGACCTCCCTCCCACTATTATGGGAAGCAGGGAGGGTCAGATGCCCTCAGGTAATTTCTCCCAGCACCTCACCTAGGCCCTTTTATATGCTAATGTATTGAGCCAAGATCTGCCTGGAGAAGCTTTTTATAGGGTAGAGAAGGGGGTTTCTGAGATGGCATGCCTCTGTACCAAAGACTAATACTAATGCCAGTTAAATATTTCTCCAAGACTTCCACGAGTCTCGTCTACTTCACGGTAGTTTTGTATTTTAGTTGCCTTTTAGTTATTAGGGGAGCCATGCTTGCTTGCTTTGGAGGCAAACAGCATTTCTCTCTGGTCTAATTATTTAGGAATCCAACGTGGCCAGGCAAATATGCTGGTAAGATCTAGCTGGTCCCACGATGATTGTGGTAGCATGAGAGAATATTTATACCAGCCAGTACAGAATACATGGTCAGATAAACTGCCACATTTAGACTACCCCCCTTATCTACGAAGTGATTTGCAGGAGGCAATCCAGAGCAGATGCAGAGCCTCTTAGAGGAGTCCTGCAACAACTAATAAAGCAACTAGAAGCAAAGATAAACATATGGGACTCTATGAAACTAAAAGGCTTCTTCACCTCAAAAGAAACAGTGAACACGATACAAAGACATTCCACAGAGTGGGAAAGAATATTCACCCTATACCCATTGATAAGGGGTTAATATACAGGATATATCAGGTACTGATAGGACTCTACTAGAAGAAAACAGCCAACTACTTTACCCTCTTTTGCCCGACAGTGACCTCTGAGCACTGTTTGGCAGACACTCCCTCCTTGGGTATAAGGAATATAAATACAGAATTTCACCAAAATATTTGGGAACTTTTTTATATAAAGTTGCTAAGAAAGTTTTCAAATGCTTAACAGTGGACCTATATTTAAAAAAACAATTTCACAACTGATTAAGAAGGCAATTCAGAAGGTAGGAGGACTCGAATAGACATTGCCCTGTAAGTATATAAATAGCTAATAAAGCAAGTGAGAGATGCTCAACATCATTACTTTGCAAATTAAACCCACAATGCACTTCTGTAATACACTCACTGTAATGCTGTCATTAAAAATAGTGGCTCTCAAATGAAGAGGAAGATGTGGAAAAAGCACAAGTGTCATACGTTGCTGACGGGAATGTAAAGTGGTGCAGCTACTATGGGAAACAGTTTGGCAGTTAAACTTCACTTAACTGTGCCACCCAGCGCCTCCATTCCTAGGTATTTAGTCAGAAGAAATGAGAACATATGTTCTCACAAACGCTTGCAGGCAAATGTTTATAAAAGCAGTATCCATAGTAGTTAAGAATTAGCAACTATGCAAATGCCCATGAATTAGTGAACATACAGTTCATTTTATCCACACAGTGGAATACTCCTTCGTAATAAAAAGGCTTAGAAATTTTGGAGTGTAGTGCTGTATTTATAAAGTCAGGCTTAAAAGACTGTTAGGTGATTTTATTTATATGAAATTTCTGTAAAAGGCAAGAAGAGACAGAAAGCATATTAGTGGTTGCTGAAGGCCATGAGTAGGAGGAAAGATTGACTATCAAGCAGATTTTTTCAAACTGAATTAGGCTGATGAATGCATAATTGTGTAATATCCTTAAAATGATCAAACTAAAACATACATACACACATGTATATTTGCTGCACACACACATACACATTTGACACTTCATGAAAATTTTTTAAGAACCATCCCAAAATACTTCGGCCTAAGTGCAAAATTTTTTTTAATTTTAGTGATAATTAACATCAGTTCACATTAGAATCACCTTTGGAGATATTCTTTAACAGATAAAAATAAAGTTACACAGGTTCCTGGCTGAGAATAATTAAACCCAAATCTCTGGGTGACACGTGAGTGGCCCATGGAACCCGGGAGGATGGTAAAGGCTCGGCTCCTGGCCGAGAGCAACAGAGCTCCTAGGCCTAGCAGACCTGTGGGGAGGCCGTGCCAGCTGGACTTGGAATGGAGATCAGGGGCCCTCCCCCCATCCCTTCCATCTCCATGCCCCAGCAGGCGTGGCTATAAGCAGGCAGCCACCACAACCAGCAAAGCTGGATAAGCTACAGACCAGACCCACAGCTGTGCAGGCGCAGCCATTCTGTGACCACATGCCAGACTAGATAATAATCAAGTATAGGACCAGGTCCTTCCCAGGATCTTGCACATATATACACTGTAATGATCATTGTAGGTGTAACAAACTGGGGTGACTGATGGGGAATGGTAATGTTAGACTAGAACTCACCATTGAATGTACACATAGAGACTTACATGTTAAGCCATAAATATCTGTAAGAGAAGAGAGAGAGAGAAATACAGAGACAGAGATGGAGAGAAAGAGAAAGAGAAAGAGAAAAGGGGCCTGTTATAAAGGCAGGCTGGGGGGGGTGGGTGGGAGGGAGTGTTATGGGAATTAGGCACTGGTGGAGGGATGGGTGCTGGAACATTGTATGATGGAGACCCAATTATGAACATCTTTGTAATTGTATATCTCATGGTGGTATAATTAAAAATAAAAACAACAAATCTCAGGGTGAGAAAGTAGATCCTTGATTGTTCATAAAAGCACCAGTGATCCCGCCCCCCCCCCCCCCGGCCCAAACCACACCCCCCCCCCCCCACCCCCCCCACACCAACCGGGAACTCCGACCGGAGAGAAACCCAAACAAAAACCAGAAAAAAGCATCCTACGGTTTCCGGGTATACCAGATTTCAGAACATCTGCTGGGGTGATCCTATTCAATCCAAGGCTGGTGAACCACTTACTATAGAGACCTTCACGTGCTTTGTGGGGGAAAAAAAAAGGATTAAATATGAATTACTGCTTACGACCGTTAGTCTCTTGGAAAGAAAATGAAAATACTTGTTAAGTATATTCCACAAATGATTTCATTTGAATCACAATTGATAAATATAGCAAGGAGCTTTGTAAATTGGCAGTAGTCTCTCTTTACAGCTTTCAAGTTCAGTATTTCATTGATGATCTAATTCACTAATGTAATATCAGGGCTACACCTGATGGTGCTTGGAAATGGGGCACAGGCTATGCTGAGCCTCTCACATAGTGCCAGGCATCTGTCTGGTCAACCATTGAGCCTGTCTCTGGCCCCCTGTTTGTCATCTCTTCTTTCTTTTTTTCTGTTTTGCTTTGGACTAAATTCATAAGCGCTCAAGAGACCTGTGGAGCCAGGATTCAAAGCAAGGCCCTCCAGTGTTGAAAACATGTTTTGCATACACTCAGTCCAGTGAGCTATCTATCTCTATTACTTTTCAGTATTTCACAATATTCACTTAGCCAGAACACCCAGCCTCCCTAAGCATCTTGGATATTTTGCGTTGTATCAGATGGTTCATTTTTCTTCTGTGCATTGATACGATTTTGCTTTTTTGGGGGGTCACATCCAGTGATGCTCAGGGGGTTACTTCTGGCTCTGCACTCAGGAATTACTCCTGGCGGCGCTTGAGGAGCCAGCCATATGGAATGCCAGAGATTGAACCTGGGTCAGCCGCATGCAAGGCAAACACCCTCCCTGCTGTGCTATCGCCTGGCCTTTGATTTTGCCTTTTATATTGGCACACTGTTTCTTAAGAAGGAACTTTGTTTTATTGGTATGTTTTTTGGTTTTTTCTGTTTTGTTTTTTGAGGCTTCCCAGAGAGCCCATGGGCTACTCTGGCAGTAGCCAGCCAGTCACACCAGTGTTTCAGTACTAGGACCCGTGGATAACAAGGAGGGTGTTATAGGATTTTAAGAACAGTGAGAAATTTGTTGGTAGACTAGGACTTGATTTTTATTATACTAGAATTTTGTTTGCTAATGAAACGACTAATGACACATCTTCTCATCTCTATAACTATTAAAAAATGTGGTGCAACTTATCTTTTGATACACCTCGTTTTTGCTTACGCCATTTTACCTATGTAGTAGATTCAGAGTGGATGTTTGTTTTGGTGGAGAGGGGCCAGGCAAACCAATCAACCTTTGTGTGGATTCAAGTTGTTAGTATGAAAATAACTGCTGAAAATAGAAATTTCCTCTTGTAATCATGTTCGCTCATTTCTGTAGGAAAAGCCACGAGAATTAAATATCTAAGCTAATTATAAATCTGTTGCTCTCTGTGGTATTTACATAAGGTTTATTTAATAAGTCCTTGCTTAACACCTGCCACATCTGGAACAGATTTTTTAAATGACAATTGTCGTATGGTTAGAAGAGGCTTAAAAATAAGTAGTTTTCTTTTGAAGAAAATAAGACTGTAATTACATGCACCAGTGATTTAAAATGCTAATAAAGATGATAAGGTTTAAAATAAACTAGAAAAGTATGCCATGGACTAAAGAGACAGGTGTAATTTGAGTTGGCAAAGTGCTAAGTTTTGAAATGAAATAATGAGACTTGGAGCTGCTGGCAGACTATAGCTTCAAATGCAAGCGGTAACAACCATCATTCTCTTTTAGAACCTTTATTTAAATTCCTTTTCTGAGACTGGTAATTCTCAATGTTGGTGTTTGTCAGTGTCTGCATTTTGGTTTTGCTCAGTGGCTTCCAAAATCTTGGATCTGTCACTGTCACTGTCACTGTCTCCCTGTTCATCATCGATTTGCTCGAGCGGGCCCCAGTAACATCTCCATATGTCCTGTCTCATGCTAGTAGAGCCCAAGGCATCTGCTTGCTCCAGGAACATAAAGAGCCTCAACCCATTCCGGAATGAGGTCTATAATTGTTACTGGTATTTGGCATATATATCAAATACAACACGGGCAGCTTGCCAGGCTCTGCCGTTCAGGTAGCATTCTCTTGTAGGCATCTCTAAGTCCAGCATTTATTGATGAACTCGTGCCGCAAGCGGGCGCGCGCGAGCCGGGCGCTGATAGGCTGGTCTGCTGGGTGGAGGTCTGACGAGAGAGAAGTCCAGATGTGGAAAATGGAGGCCCTCATGGAGTGGGGGGGTCGTCTGGCTTGTTGCGAGGCTCTGCTGGGATGGTGGGCCAGGGCTAGAACCCACCATCCCTCCCGGGTGCCTCGGGAGGTGGAAAGATCACCTAGATCCTTCACCTTGGATCTAGGTGAAGAAATATAAAATCCTAATATTCTTCCATTGATTATCTCTGATTGCTGTTTCATAATGATATAGAGTTATAGGACAGGAGGAAAACAGGCAGGGTGATATTATTTCCCCCCAAGAAAAATTTCCAGTATAGAATGTCAGGAAAATGGATCCAGGATATGTCCCCGAATATGCAGAAAAAATCTTCTCAAACACTCTGCTCTTCCCCAAGCCCTTTGTCTTTACTCTGAAGCCCTAAATCTAATGCACAGTGTTTACCCATGGCCCTCTTTAGGAAGGAACAAAAGGAAAACGGTTTCATTTTTTCTGTACTTCAGGATGCCTGATGCCCAATTTCCTGCTCCTTCCCTTCCTTTCTTCGAATCAGGTTTCTACTGAATTCAGCCATAATCCTCTTTAGGACCTCTGCTTTCCATCTGGATTGCCTGAACAGGAACCCGAGAGTGCTATAACATTATTTCTTAAGGTTGACTCCACAAAAGAAAGTGCTCTAGGGTAAGGGCAGTCATTTCCTGAACAGACAAGAATACTATGGGTCAGGAAGCCAAAATGGTTCTCAAGTGAACTTTCAACCGCTCTTCCTGTTTGACCGTTCTTCCTTTTGCTTCTACCGCCCTTGTAGCTGGCAAGCTGGACTCTTTTCTCAGCGTTGGAGTGCAACAACTGTTGCTTATGAGTATTCTCTGCTGTTTTTCTCAGTTTTCTTAGCAGTTGAACAGATTTGTTGCTAATTGTTCATCTGCTTTAGGAATTTAATTGCTATTGTCTCTTCTCTCAAATGCTTGACCTTATAGACTTACACTTTTAATTTTTAAAATTCAGTTAAGCAAATATTTATTGAGTACACATGTTTTGCTTTAAAAAAAACACTTTGTTTTCATTAGGACAGGAGTGATAATACAGCAGGTAGGGTGCTTGCTTTTCATGCGGCTGACGCGGGTTTAATCTCCGACACCCCCATGAGTTCCTAAGTCTGCCACGAATGCTCTTTGAGCACAAAAATGGTGTCGGTGGGCCTCCTGGGTGGCATATGTGAGACCGGAAGGGGAAATAGGTGGTTACTTTCTCCCCCTGCTGCCTCTGCTGCCCAGGACCCGCTGGGCAGCCTAAGGACTGATCAAGCCTGCAATGAGCCCCCTGCACGGTGTGGGCCTGATCCCCACCAGCCCCACGAGGTGGCCGTCAAGCCACACCTGATGTCCGCTTGATCTCCAGGCACGGGAGTTGATCCCCCACCACCCGAGATTTCTCGGGGAGCCACAGACTCAGGCTGGAGCGAGGAATTGCTCTTTGCAGAAGAGGGAAGTCAGTCCTAGGCCTTACCCAGGGTTTCCTCAGGGTTCTTGTCTTCCTCGCAGAAAAAGAATTTTCGGGAGTAGACAAGTAGTGGAGTAAAACAGATTTTATTATGGAGGTTTTAGGAAGGGGAAAGAGGAGGGAAAGTGAGAGAGAGAAAAAGAGAGAGAGAGAGAGAGAGAGAGAGAGAGAGAGAGAGAGAGAGAGAGAGAGAGTACACATCTCAAGAGGAGAGATGCGGGCGACACATGTGCTTAGGCACCACATGTGCTCGGCCACGTGGGCTAAAGCAGCACATGGGCTCAGGAATCATATGCACGCAGTTCTTTGGTCAGGAAGGCTTTTATAGATTTCTTCCCAAGCTGCTCCCATACGGGGCTTCAACCAAGGTTAAGGTCCATTGCTAGGGGAGTAGATTGCCAAGGGGAGTAGATTTTGGGAGTGGTCTTCTTTGAAAATCTCCTTTTCTTGACCTCTGTTCCTGCTGGATCTTCTGTCCTGGAATGTAACTGGATTAAGGGCTGGGCTGAGACAGGTTGATTCAGATTCCTCAAGGTCTACTGAAGGTTATTGGATCTCATCAATTGGCTTCTAGTTTCAAAAAGGTGACTCTAGACATCTTTAGGCTAAGAATTCACTGCCATGTGGCCCCCGTCTGCCTGCCTACATCAGAACCAGGGAGTAAACCCTGAGCACCACTGGGTTTGAGTCCAAACCAAAAATCACCTACTTTTAAAATTTTTTAATTGAAATAACATTATGTTATTACATATAACTTTTGGATACTTATTGTTTATGTGTTAGCGTTCATGTGTACTACATTACGCTTGCTGGTACAGTATTTATTTTCTTCTTCCTCATATAGTTGACTCCTCATTGATTCACTGAGTCCATGCCTTCCCTTTCCCTTGCAGTAATTGCTAGTTTAGCCCTTAGTCTGAAAAGCTTTTGTTAGATTTAGTTCATCCATTTTTTTATAAACTGTTCTACATCTGCTTGAAGTTATTTGGCATTTGTCTTACTCTGACTTAATCCCCTAAGATATATGCTGTTTTTTTATATTAGGTCATTCCCGTGACCTAATATAATGGTTTGAGGCTCTTTATGTTCCTGGAGCAAGCGGATGCCTTTGGGTTCTACTAGCATGAGACAGGACATATGGAGATATTACTGGTGCCCGCTCTAGCAAATAGATGATTAACGGGAAGATAGCGATAGTGATATGCTGTTTTAAAAACCTTTCTGTTTTGTGAAATTTCAGGAGATAGTAAAAAAAAATGCATATGTCCAGCTCACTATCTTTGTTAATGAGAGATCTCTTAAGTCAGAGACGCAGAGATTAGACTTCAATACAAGATGTATTTTCATTAATTTTTAATAATCACCAGCTGGAGTGTGGCGTGGGTGGGTTCTCTCTCTTCCAGGGCAACTGGCATGGAGGCGGGGGGAAAGGGCAGGGCCCAAAACTCCACTCCGAGTCTGGCCAGCATGGTCTCTCCCCCGCTCATGAGGGCAAACCCTTGGAGCAATGTTGGACTCGGCCAGGGGATGGCCGAGCCCCTCCCCCTTACCGGGGAGGTCAGCTCCATGGGTTGCTTCCACATGGGGCCGGCCGAGCAGCTGTGGGTCTGAAGTGGATGGGTCTGGATCCCTTCCGGGGTTGCAAATTAGCTGAGTCTGGCGTGGGTGGGTCAGCTAATTTGCAACCCCTGAAGGGATCCAGACCCATCCACTTCAGACCCACAGCTGCTCGGCCGGCCCCATGTGGAAGCAACCCATGGAGCTGACCTCCCCGTAAGGGGCCCTGCCATCCCCTGGCCGAGTCCAACATTGCTCCAAGGGTTTGCTCTCATGAGCGGGGGGAGACCATGCTGGCTGTACTCGGAGTGGAGTTTTGGGCCCTGCCCTTTCCTCCGCCTCCATGCCAGTTGCCCCGGGAAGAGAGAGACCCACCCACACCAGACCCACATGTCCCTTGGCATGCAACCGCAAAGCAGCCGCACAATATTTTTTATAGGCTACTGAATTTTTGCATAAGGTTCTTCCCAATTTCTTTCACATTTATACATAGTAAACAATTATAGTCATGTTTTAACTGATACCAGTAAGCCTGGCAAGAAGCCAGAACAAACCACACATCATGCAGTTAGTCATTCTCAACATCCAGACTCCATAGTTCCTCAGAGCTCCATCCAAGAGAAAACCTGATCTTCCCCCTTTAAGTTTCAACAGTAAATGCTCGGGTTGAGAGCCTTCTACTGAGACTATACCACCTACACGGTAAAGCCTGGCAAGCTACCGTGTTTTATTTACTTTTTATGCCAAAGACTAGTAACTATTATGGACTTCAGTTCCATAACCTGAAGAATGGTTTTGGGCTCCTCCTGACCTTGTAGCAAGTAGATGCCCTTGGGTTGCACTTGCTTGTGACAGGACTAATGGAGATGTTACTAGTGCCCACTCGAGCAAATCGATGAAAATGGGAAGACAGTGATCCACAATGATTCACCAGCTGGAGGGACAGCAGCTCATCTTGGTAGCTGACAGCTTATACAAGGACCCCAACTCTCTTATATACCCACAGTATCAAAGGATAATACAACTTAGAGTTAAGTTTGCATAGTTTGCACTACAAAGACATTACACATATTTAGCATAGGATACACAAATGATCTTAAGGAGACAAACAGGAACCAAACCTGCAGGGGGTGTTCTCTAGATGAGGTTAGATAAACAAAAGGATGTGTTACAGTATGCGAATTCAGCCTTCCCGACTAGCCTAAGATGGCAAGGTCTTATCAGGCATTGAAGTAACAGAAACACAAGAAAAAACTGTTTTCTGTCTTCACTTCAAGTGGTGTCCATTAGACTCCATCTTAGGCTAGCTACAGCCAACAAGGAGATGCAAAGCAGGAAAATGACCTAGGATAGCATTGTCTGTGTTTCTGCAATCGTGAAAACAATTTCACTAGGAAATTCTGTATACTAACTATTGGGAGACAGTCTGCCAGAAAACCCTGTGTATCTGTTAACAGGCAGTATCCATCAGACCTTAGCATATCCTTTGTTCTGCTTTCCACCAACAATCTTCAACAAAAAAGAACTCTTCTGTTTTTAATCTCAAAGGCATCACAGTTATTCTTCAGCCTTCATTGTAACATTTGATTTTTTTTTTTTTAGATAGAGTAGATCTGTTTTAGCTGACCTTCATATAACTGGCAGGCCAGATTAACGAATACTCTCCACCCCTCTGTAAAATACACTATGGGCACCCACCACACACACTCACTGTGGGCTTACACTGCTTAGTGTAGTGGAAGCTACTTAAATATACCTGGACTTCTGCTCCATATAGTTCTTGTGTTTGCAAGGATCTGTTGATTCAGTCTCAAGGAAATAAAAGCTAGAAGTTGTAGTTGATCAATGGAAAGTGTGATTATATGTGAAAGATATCTTGTCAACCCTCATGAGCTACCTCAAAAGTAATGAATTGAAAAAAAACTAATTTTAACTTAAAGGGGAATCTTTAAACTCGTATCATTCTTGTTATGAAAATAACAAAAAATATAATGCACTTACAGCCTTCTCGATGAAATGAATTCCTAGAGCAAATGTATTGAATAATGGCTTGTTTTAAAATAAATAGGAGCATCATTCTATCCTGTGAGTCAGAATGTCTGATTTTGCTCTGCCATATGCTGAGTTCCTACATAATTAACACTGTAATCGCTTTTGTTTAGTTCCAGATGTTGAAGTGAAAGGCGAGTGTTCTAGTTATTATCTCTTGTTACAAGGTAATGGCAATAGAAAATGTAAAGCCACATTGATTTGCGCAGCTAACCAGATCAATGGCTCATTTGCACTCAGTCTAATTCATGGACAGATGAAAGCAAGGACAGAAGAAACCAAACTGAGTAAGTGTTCGCTTTCTGAGTCAAGTATTTTGTTAATTTTATACAGTTGTTTATATATGCATTCAGTCACATTGTTTATAATGAATTTATCCCCCCCCAATTCATTTTACTTTTATCAGATTTACCTCTTTAAAAAGTATATAATATTGGGTTTAGAGAGAGTACAGCAAGTAGGGCATTTGCATTGCATGCAGCCAACCCAGATCGGTCCTTGGCAACCTGTACAGTCCTCCAAGCACCATCAGGAGTTAATTCTGAGTACAGAGCCAGGAATATCTCCTGAGCATCACTAAGTATGGCACAAAAAATAAAACAACAAAAAAAAAAAGTAACATTATTGAGCAGGAATCTTATAGAACTTTTCTTTTTTGGTATTATGCCTAGTAAAACTTAATAAAGATCAGCATGAATTTCAAAAAGTTTTAGTATTTTCTATTTTTTTTTTAATTTTTAAAAATTTTATTATACCACCGTGAGATATACAATTTACAAAGATATTCATAAAGATATTCATGATTGGGTCTCAGTCACACAGTGTGCCAGCACCCATCCCTCCACTGGTGCCCATTTCCCACCACCAATGACCCCAGCATTTCCCACCACCGATGACCCCAGATTCCCTCCCCTGCCTCCCGAGCCTGCCTCTATGGCAGGCACTTTGCTCTTTTTCTTTCTTTTTTTTTTTCCGATTTTATTTTATTTTATTATTTCCCCCAATATTGTTACACCATTTTAGACATACAATTGAAAGATGCTCATGTAGAGTTTTGGTTCTAGAGTGTTCCAACACCCATCCCTCCACCCACACCCATCTCCCATCACCAATGTCCCCACCTCCCTCCCCCCCCCACACCTCAACTATTTGGCGGGTTCTGTATGTCATTTCTCTCCTCTTTATCTCTCCCTCCCGCCAAACTTTCCTGCTCTTCATGGAATTCAGTGCATTAAAAGACATTACTGTTTCCACTATTTTAATGGACTGCGCGTCGCTACCTGGGTTCGAACTGGTTTTGCTCTGTTGATCTGGTCGTGAGGCAGTTTCCCAGCATCCGGACAGCGAAAATGGTGGCTAGTGTGATGGGCGAGTCTCATCCGGCTGCTTCCGGGACCCCCAGAGGTGACGGGCCCACTCCCAAAACCCGCCTGCCCTCCTGGGGGTCCCCTCTTCAGCTGGGCCCAGGGCGAGCCAAGTTCCAGTCTCCCCAGCCGCTTCATGTTATGGCCGATGGCCCCCGGGCAGCTCCTGGGCGGGGCCACCAGGCTCAACAAAATGGAGAGGGAATGACCGAACCCTGACTCCATCGGACGAATTCCCAGTGATTCCCGCTTCTGGGAGCCGCCTACCTGGGCTCGAACTGGTTTTGCTCTGTTGATCTGGTCGTGAGGCAGTTTCCCAGCGCCCAGACAGTGAAAATGGTGGCTAGTGTGATGGGCAAGTCTCATCCGGCTGCTTCTGGGACCCCCCAGAGGTGACGGGCCCACTCCCAAAACCTGTCTGCCCTCCTGGGGGTCCCCTCTTCAGCTGGGCCCCGGGGCGAGCCGAGTTCCAGCCTCCCCAGCCGCTTCATGTTACTGCCAATGGCCAGTATTTTCTATTCTAAGCACATTATTGCACATTATTTTCCTATAATTTGTCTTTCATTTTCATTTACTCTTTCTCTAGGATCTTGTTCTATTTCTCTGCCCACCTTTTCTTTTCTCTCAAAGCTATATGTTTTGGGTATCTATCACTGCATGACAAGCCACCCCAAATTTAGCTGAAAAATGACTATTATTATTATGTCTCCCAGTCCTGGGGGTTGACTGGCTCGGCAGGATGCTTCTGTTTTGAAATCCTGCATATGACTGCAGCCACGCAGCTGGGTCTGCGAGCCTGGGAAAACTTAATAGGGTTGGTCTATCAAATGGTTTCTCCCACCGTTTGGGCCTCTGTCACAATGGCTTGATCAGACGATTGGTGGCTGACGTGCTGTTCTTGTGTCCTTTCCTCACGGCCTTCTTGAGTTTCCTCGGAGCATTCTAGTCTTAGGATTGTCTCATGGCAGCTGACTTCTCTTAGAACCAGTGTTCTAAGAAGCCGCAGGCTTTCTAGAGTTTATAGAAATCAGTGTTACCTTGACCATGCCTTACTAGTGACATGGACCCAATCTGGAATCATTGTGGAAGATTTCATTGAGGTAAGTACATGGAAGTTTGGTTCATTGGTGTAGGGGAAGGGGTACACAGGAGAGCGGTGACAATGGGGAGCATGCAGAGAGACTAGCTATGATGCTACATACTACATTTTGTAGGACTTTGGGTAGCGAAGCAGCTGAACGATAAATAATGGAGGGAATTCTGTTCTGCTACCAGGATTCCCGTCACTTAGAGGTAGCACAGAGTTAAAAATGAGAACAACTTAGTATTCTTATTTCCTGTAACTTAGTGGTTATAATTGCCTTTGAAATGTGTCGGATCTCAAGAGATAAAGTGACTAAACATTATTTTATAACATGTTCTCTGAGAACTGAATAGTGGTTGTTGTAGATCATCTTAAATACAGATTTTTTTTCTTCACTTCCTCAGGTTTTCCTTTTGACTTCTTGTCACTTCCACGACTTTCTGGGGAGCAACTTATAAAGAGAGAGAAACAGTTAGCTAATGTTCAAGCTTTGGCTTTGAAAGAGTATCTGAGTAAGTAGTGATTTGTCCATTTCATTCTGCTATTAAAAATGGCAAGCTGTTGATACACATTGCGTTGTTATTTTCACACTTTTCTTTTTTTTGACTTTTGGGGCATGTGTAACACTGCTCAGGACATACTCCTGCCTCCTGGCTCAGACCTCAGGGATCACCCCTAGCAATGCTCAGTGGACCCTATGTGGTACCAGGGATTCAACTGTGATTGGCTACTGCAAGGCAATGCCCCACCCCTCCACTATACTCTGGCCCATCAGACTTTTTCTTTTTTTATTTTTTCCATTCCCTTTTTGGGTCACACCCATTGGTGCTCAGAGGTAATTCCTGGCTCTGCACTCAGAAATTACTCCTGGTGGTGCTTGGGGAACCATCTGGGATACTGGGTATTAAACCCAGATTAGCTGTGTACAAGGCAAATGTTCTACCTTCTGTGCTGTCACTCCAGCCCCAGACTTTTCCTTATGAAATTTTGTCTTTTAGGTACTACGTTAATGTATAGAACGATTCTTTTTATTTATTTGTTTGTTTTCAGTTCAGGGATCATACTGGTACCTGCCAGTGCTCAGGGACTTTGCAGTGCTGGAGATCGATCCTGGGCCTCTTGCATTCAAAGCACACGCTCCAACCCTTTGAGCTATTTTCCTAACCCTGTAAAACTATTCTTGATAGAAATGACATCAAGTAAAAAGACATCTGCAGCTTTTTGGACTAGATTTAGAATATTCCTTTTTATCTGTATAGTGTCATTAACATTTATGAAAATATTTCTCTGGGTAAATTTTGTATTTTATTGCTTTTGACTTTAGTTCAGTACAGATAACTAAATTTGTTATTCTGATGTATATCTCTTCCTAAATATTCTCTTTATATATATTTTTGGTTGTAGTAGAAGGATAGGGTCTACAAATAGGAAAAGAAAAAGACAAGTGCAAAGTAATATCTTAACTTGAGCATGGATTCTGATATTAGTCACTGCCATTAATGATAGCAACAATGTAAGTAGATTTCATATATTTCAAGGAAATTGTAATTAGAAAGGCAAATCAATTTCAGTGCTAGGACATGTCAGTGCCCGGGGGACAGTACTGAAATACTACTATTTTTGTGGATGGAAAAATCTTTCTTTGAAAAGAATCCTCATGCATTATTAGTCCCTGGCTTTGTTCTTGCCTGCTAACCCCTTCTTCAGGGCCTGATCCTGTGTAATGAGCCTCCCGCAGCTCTTTTAGCTCAGTTCTTTTCAACTTCCATCCTCTCTTTCATCTTCACCTCAGTTTCTTATCCTTCCAGCCAGAAAACCTTGACAGGTGGAACAAACATAGCTCTGATGCTGGCATGTGCATTTGTTTCTTGAGTGAGAGAAGTTAACCCCAGTCATTCTTGTTGCTTGTGGAAAAGGCACCTGCTAGTATGGCAGCATAGACACTGATGGTTCTAGTATAGACACTGATGGTTCTAGTATAGATGCTGATGGGTCTGCTAGTATAGACACTGATGGTTCTGCTAGTTAGACGCTGATGGTTCTGTTAGTATAGATGCTGATGAGTCTGCTGATAAAAGAGGCTGATGGTTCTGCTAGTATAGACGCTGATGGTTCTGTTAGTATAGATGCTGATAGTTCTGCTAGTATAGACGCTGATGGTTCTGTTAGTATAGATGCTGATGAGTCTGCTGATATAGAGGCTGATGGTTCTGCTAGTATAGACGCTGATGGGTCTGTTAGTATAGATGCTGATAGTTCTGCTAGTATAGACGCTGATGATTCTGCTAGTATAGATGCTGATGAGTCTGCTGATAAAGAGGCTGATGGTTCTGCTAGTATAGACGCTGATGGGTCTGCTAGTATAGATGCTGATGGGTCTGCTAGTATAGATGCTGATAATTCTGCTAGTATAGACGCTGATGGTTCTGCTAGTATAGACGCTGATGGGTCTGCTAGTATAGACACTGATGGGTCTGCTAGTATAGACGCTGATGGGTCTGCTAGTATAGACGCTGATGGGTCTGCTAGTATAGACGTTGATGGGTTTGCTAGTATAGATGCTGATGATTCTGCTAGTATAGAGGCTGATGGGTCTGCTAGTGTAGACACTTATGGATCGTGAGTATTAGTACAGGTGTCATTAGGTCACCACCTGCAGGTGTGATCAGAAACTCAGCTGAGGGGAGAGGGAGATGAAAGTGCCAAGAGATGCTGAGAAATGAAATTGGAGAGATAGTCCAGGGGTTCAGGCACCTGCATGCTATAAGACAGTCCCTGATTCAGCTTCCAGCACTACACACGGCCCCGTGAGCACCACCAGGAGTGATCTCTGAGTGCAGAGCGTGGAGTGAGCTTTGAACACCAGTGGGTGTGTCCCAGCTTCCAACACTCCTCCCAAATGCAGTAAATCTAGAAGCTATGATGCTGGGCAGAGGGCAGAGACAAGAAGAAGTGTGAAGGGGCCTCGGAACTAGAGCTCCCAGGTAGCTTAGCTCCGGTAGAGCCATAAAACGACCAGCTTGTGATCTGAAGCATTAAACTTTGATTAAAATTAATCTTCCATTTAATCCACTTATGATGGAAAGACTCACTGGAGCAGCTGCATGTCTGCTCAGAGAGTTGATATGTTACTGACACTCATTGTTTTTTAAAATAGCACAAACATCAGATAAATTCTCTTAAGATTTTTATTTTTTTTTATTTTTTTTAAGTATTTTATTATGCCACCGTGAGATATACAATTACAAAGATATACAATTACAAAGTTCATATTTGGGTTTTAGTCATACAGTGTTCCAGCACCCATCCCTCCACCAGTGCCCATCTCCCACCACCAACTACCCGGTTCCCTCCCTCCTCCCCAGACCGCTTCCATGGCAGGTTCCCCATTTCTTTCCCTTTCTCTCTCTTTCTCTTTTCCTTCCCTTCCAAACTATGGATTACAGAACATACACTAAAGGGTTGTCATGTGTATCTTTTTGCCTCTATTTAATGCTCAGTTCTAGGTTGGCATTAGTACCCTCGACAATTGTTAGCACACTGTTCCATTTTCTGTCTTACCTAGTCTCTGACTCCCACACGTTTGTGATAATTTCCAGTAAGGTTTTTTTTTCTTTTTGGGTTACACCAGGTGGCGCTCAGGGGTTAGTTACTCCTGGCTCTGCACTTAGGAATTACTCCTGGTGGTGCTCAGGGAACCATATGGGATGCCGGGATCGAACCTGGGCCAGCACAGGCCGGCTGCATGCAAGGCAAACTCCCTACGCGCTGGGCTATCGCTCCAGCCCCTCCAATAAGGTTTTTATTTTAAAGAATGATTTCTTAGTTTTACTTAATTAAAAATATTGTTTCTAATGTTACGCTAGTAGAAACATGTGTTTATTATTTGATTTCATACTTTGTATTTTACTTGAATTGGAATGTTTTGCATGATTTTTATATTTAAAAATATTGTCTCACTGTACTATATAAAGAAAAGCTCTTAGATGCTGAGCTGTATTTTTTTTTTTTTTTTTTTTTGCCTTGTCTGCGCTGCTCGGCCGGCCCCATGTGGAAGCAACCCAAGGAGCTGACCTCCCGGTAAGGGACTCGGCCATCCCCTGGCCGAGTCCA
The DNA here is from genome assembly GCA_021461705.1 of Cryptotis parvus. NCBI lineage: Eukaryota > Metazoa > Chordata > Mammalia > Eulipotyphla > Soricidae > Cryptotis > Cryptotis parvus. The sequence continues at coordinate 24,820 of JAJIBD010007977.1, forward strand.
ACATTGCTCCAAGGGTTTGCTCTTATGAGCGGGGAGAGACCACGCTGGCCGGACTTGGAGTGGAGTTTTGGGCCCTGCCCTTTCCTCCGCCTCCATGCCACTTGCCCCGGAAGAGAGAGACCCACCCACTCCAGACTCACATGTCCCTTGGCTTGCAAAGCGGCCGGGCAATATTTTTACAGAATACTGAATTTTGCATAAGGTTTTTCCCAATTTCTTTCACATTTATACATAGTAAACAGTTATGAACATGTTTTAACTGATACCAGTAAGCCTGGCAAGAAGCCAGAACAAACCACACATCATGCAGTTAGTCATTCTCAACATCCAGACTCCATAGTTCCTCAGAGCTCCATCCAAGAGAAAACCTGATCTTCCCCCTTTAAGTTTCAACAGTAAATGCTCGGGTTGAGAGCCTTCTACTGAGAATATACCACCTACACGGTAAAGCCTGGCAAGCTACCGTGTTTTATTTACTTTTTATGCCAGAGACTAGTAACTATTATGGACCTCAGTTCCATGACCTGCAGAATGGTTTTGGGCTCCTCCTGTCCCTGTAACAAGCAGATGCCCTTGGGTTGCACTTGCTTGTGAAAGGACTAATGGAGATGTTACTAGTGCCCACTCGAGCAATTCGATGCATAATGGGAAGACAGACAGTGATTGCCTTGTCTGTATGTGATGCTTTGGGTGTTACGTTCCCAGCCTGGGAAAACACTATCAGAGCTGTGTCATCATTTTACTGCAATACCGGAATCGTTGTTCTGAGCTCCCAGCATCATTTTGAAATTTCTTTGCGTCCCTTGTTTGATTTTCAGTCTACTGATATTTGTTGATATCCTCGTCTGTATTTTCCTCCAATAGATAGTTATTTACAGGACATTTTTAGTAATAACATTAAAAAAAAAAGCTTTGACTATAATTTTCCCTCTTCCTTTGCTGATGTCACTGTTTCCGTGTCCTTCCCCAGTGGCAGCCTTGTTGCCCCGCCTCCGGGGGCTGTTGTGTTCTTGGTGTCGAAGCTCACAAGCTCTTGGCTGCGTTGTGCTGGGGCTGCACAGGGGTGGCCCTTGATGAAAATGGGGCTGTGCCAGTGAGAGAACTGCTCATGCATGTCATGTCCCACTTGCCCCTGAGCCACATCCCTGGGCCACAGGAAAGCTTTCTTGGCTGGCTCAGTTTTGGACGTTGGTCCAATAGTTTTCTCTCCAACCTTTATCTGCCATTATTTGTGTAGCACTCCCTCTCCGCCCCAGGTCAGTTATCTTGTTATAAACCTAGTAAAGGTGTGCTTTTTCTCCTTTTCTCCCTCAGTCACTCAGGTCAGTATAATGTTTACCCTGCTCTCTAGATTACCCACTGTTGTAATGTAACTGGCAGTTTGCCGCCTTTTTAAATTTTTTTTTATTTTTTTGCTTTTAGGGTTATACCCAGCGACACTCAGGGGTTACTCTTGACTTTTCGCTCAGGAATTACTCCCAGCGGAGCTCGGGGGGACCATATGTGGTGTTGGGGATCGAACTTGGGTTGGCCACATGCAAGGCAAACACCCTACCCGCTGTGCTATTGCTTGGCCATAATTGGCAGTTTGAAGTGATATCATTGACAGTGCTTGGGGACCCAGGAACCACCTGGTGGGTACTGGACCTAATTACATGGTCCCAGAGTGCAGTGTCTGGGCCTTGTGTTGCAGTATCACCTGGCTTAGGGTGCTTGGTGCTGGAAAGGATCTCAGAGCCATGGGAATTGGACTCCATGCTTCCTCATGCAAGCCTGTGCTCCAGCCTTCACAGCTGGCCTTCGCATTGGCAGTTCCCATAAGCTTTGGTCAGTCTCAGGTTTAGGATTTCAGTGTGTTTGTAGAGTGAGTGAAAATATGAAGTCAAACTGTGGTGCACCATTTTTTTAAAAAAATTTTATTATACCACCGTGAGACATACAGTTACAAAAGTGTTCATATTTGGGCTTCAGTCATACAGTGTTCCAGCATCCATCCCTCCATGTGGTGCACCGTTTTCAATGAAAGCAGATGGTTTAGAACTTACTCAATGGCACATTGGCCAGAAATGAGTTAATGAATTGACGCTTTTTTTTTTTTTTCACACTTTAATACGCTTTAAGAAAAGCAGCAGATATTTTAGCTTTTGCTGCACTCTTAACCACTGTTCTTTTTATGACAGACTGTGATTTACAGAGTTATTGATTGTTGAGTTTTAGGCGGATAATTTCAGCACCTGTCCCACCACCAGAACTTCTCTCCACCAGTGTGCCCATTTTCCCGCCCATCCCAGCCCTTTGTCCCTTAGCTGCTGTTCTTGACAGCAAATACTATGTGTTACTTATCTCAGATCAGAACTAGAGCAGCCTGACTGATGCCCTTGTTGGTGATGTGGACCTTTCCCAGAGTCACCTGTGAAAAAGCTCCTGTTCTCAAGGCACTGACCTTGGCACTAGCCTCTTCCTCCCTCACTTGTTCTCTTGCATTATGCATGTAGCGACCTCTTTGAGTCTGATGTAACAGGCATTAATACTCTGTCCAAGCACTCAACGTGGAGCTCTGTGGGCAGGACACACTCAGCAAGGGCTTATGGAATTAAATTATCTATGACTTTATAGCTGACTGTTTTATTATGAATGAAAACATGGGTAGCCCAGATTTATTTTAAAGTGAATTATTTTTACAAAAGTAATACACAGATACATTAAAAATAAAATTCAGCAGTACTTACTGAAAACAAACATGGATTTAAAAAATAGTGAACTCCAGGTCTTAGCACCACACACCATGAGCCCCCAGATCAGCCTTCCCTCTGCTCTGCCCGCCACCACATGCTCCAGCACCTTGAGAACTGCCCTTGTCTGTCGTTTTCTTTTTGCTTTCCTCCCTTGCACCCCACATTTTTCCTCTTCTGTTCCTTCGCCGTGTTAGGTTTAGGAAAGGAAAAGAAAAGAGAGTGTCTTATAAGACTTGACTTTTATCTAGGTAGGACCCCCCCACACACGCATTCCCCACAAACACACGCACCCAGTTTAAGACCAATCTTAGTGACGCACGCATCAGTTCAGACATTCTGCTAAACCTGCAGGGTCACTCTCTGTCCAGCTCACATCGTTCCGCGTCCTACCATGATCTTCTCAGTCGGGTTGGATTGGAAGTCATGTCCTTGTATGAATGTTGGTTTGCTTTAAATGTTCACATGTGTCACTTTTGAAAATATGCTCCACAATAAAAATAGTAGGTGCATCCCAGAGAGGATTTAAACTTTTAGCCATATGTTCATTGTCTTGATTTGTTGTCTTCCAGAAAGGAGAAAGTTAGCAAAACAATCTGAAGTCGTTTCTGTTGATGAGCTCAAAAGTCTACTAATGCTCGCAAGGGAGCGCTTTTTAGAACGCTTTGATAGGCTGATTCCTAAAACAGTTCCAACAAAGACCGACAAAATGGAAACCCCAAATGTACTAAGTGGTAAGAGTTTTCTTATTCTCTTTGGAGTTCTGTGTCACATTTATGGGCTATTGCTTATTAAAATGAATTAAAATATTTATCATATCAAAGTCTTAGAAATTTAAATAAGGTCTACTTATCTACATAAATATTTGATGAGCTATTTCCCATCATTTAAACATTAATGACTTTCTGATAACTTCTAGTAAATATGTCCATATAATTTTTTTTTTGAGCAGGGAGGGAATTGGGTCACACCCTGCTTAGGGTTTATTCTTGGTTCTGTGCTCAGGGAACCGTATGCAGTGCCAGGGACCAAACCTCAGGCAATTGCCAAATCCATTTCCGGTTGTGCTCTGGAGTTAGCCAGGGCCATCTCTACTGATGGTGGAGGTTGGAGGGGGTTTTCAGTTACACAATGCTAGGGCTCAAACTCACGACCTTACTAGGCCGTTTGAACCACATTTCCAATTTGGGAGAAATGATTTTTCATCATCCTGGGCAGGAGAGATCGGTCACTGGGTTAAAGACACGCTTTGTATGTGAGAGCCTTGAGTTCCATCTCCAGCACTGCATGGCCCCAGAGTACTGGCTAGGAGCACTCCCCACAGCACAGAGCTGGGAGTAACGCTCAGCACTGCTGGGTATGGTCCTAAAATAAGCAAATAAAATTAAAGCAATGCCTCCTAATATTAGTGTTACCTTGTTGCGAGAGCAGGTAGACTTCTATTAAGCTATTTTTATAAGATGACAAAGCAGAAAACAGGGTAAATTTAATGTAGTTAAAACTGTATATACAATGGAATACTATGCAGCTGTGAGAAAAGGCGAAATTATGAAATTTACGTGCAAATGGATGGACACGGAGACTATCATGCTGAGTGAAATTAGTCAGAAGGAAAAGGCCAAATATAGAATGACTGCATTCATGAATGGGATATAAATATATCCTAGTGTTTTACTAAGTGTGGGAAATGGTAATGTCAGACTAGAACTCACCATTGAATATACACAAAGGGACTTACACGATAAACCCTAAATGTCAAAAGGGAAACCACAATGTGTAAAAAGAAGGGGGAGAGAAATACAGAGACAGAGATAGAGACAGAGAGAGAGAGAAGGAGAAGAAAAGAAAAGGTGCCTGCTGTAGAGGCAGCCTGGGGGGTGGGTGGGAGGGAATGTGGGGACATCGGTGGTGGGAATGGGGCACTGGTGAAGGGATGGGTGCTGGAACACTGTATGACCGAGAACCAATTATGATCACCTATGTAATTGTATATCTCATGGTATTATAATAAAAAATTTTTAAAAAGAAACAAAAATATAAAACTATGTATAATGAGAAGCTCTGTATTTGCTGTTCATTTAGCAGGAAGTCTTCATGCTTGAGCCAGGAGTAACCCCTGAGCAGGTTTGGTCCCAAAACCACCACCATCACCACCAACAATAATAATATTGATAAAATAAAAGTTTAAATTTAAAAACTGTACTGGGATTACTTAAGAACAAGGGTTCAGTGATTACGATGATGCACTAAGAACTGTTATTTGGTAAAATAACAAAATAGTCTGAACTATTTGGAGCGAAAAGTATAAATATAGACTCGTGTCTATATCATAGTATCACTAGCTAGACTGAGAAGGTTCAAATCTCTATTTTATGAATTGCTGTGTCTTAGGGAAAGTTATGTAAAGTTTTTTGTGTCTTCATGTTTAATGTGGGATATTACTGTTACTCATTTACTCAGGTTACTGTGAGGATCAAATGACTGATGAATGTAAAATACTTAGAACACAATACCACAAAAATTGTGAGCTATTTGTAGAACTACAACTTTTATTGTTGTTTTATCACTAAAAAGTGAAATAGCAGGTGAGAGTAATAATGACAGATGTTGGAGGCAGTCTACAGGTGCTTCAAAGTGGGGGCTGTTTTCAGAAAGTGAAAAAACATCACTTCTTGGTTACATCCTGGGCTTTGGAGCCAAAATATTTAGGCTGAATCCTGGTTCTACACTTAGATTCTTATGTGGTCTTGGACAAGTTCTCGAACCTCTCTGAACCTCTATCTTTTTTTTCCCCCTGAATCTTGGTTTATTCATTTTTCTATTTATTTTTTTTAAATTTTATTCTACCACCGTGAGACATACAATTAAAGATGTTCATACTTGGGTCTCAGTCATGTAGTGTCCCAGCACCGGGCCCTCTCCAGTGCCCCATTCCCACCACTAATGTGCTCCTGTGACCACCGTAGGCCCATACCCCACTCCCCATTCCCCATCAGCCCCCCAGTTTGTTACAACTACAGTGATTATTACAGTGTATATATGGGCAAGATCCTGGGAAGGACCTGGTCTTAACCTTGATTATTATCTAAGCCTGGCGAAGCTGTGCATCTGACCTGTCTCTGCTCCAGCGTTGCTGGTGGTGGTAACGGTGGGACTTGTAGACATGCCCGCTGGGACATGGAGGTGGAGGGGATGGTGGGAGGTGCGCTAGGAGCTGTGTTGAACCCAGCCAGGGACCAGCCATTTTCGCCCTCCCGGTGATCTTTGGCCTGCTCCATTTGGGTCAGAGTGGTAGCTGTGCTTCTGGCCTTCTCTCTTCTCTGGCATTCTTTTTTCTTTTCTTTTCTTTCCTTTTCTTTTCTTTCCTTTTCTTTCTTTTCTTTTCTTTTTCTTTTCTTTTTTTCTTTTCTTTTTTTCTTTTTCTTTTCTTTCCTCCTTCCTCCCTCCCTCCCTCCTATCCTTCCTTCCTTCCTTCCTTCCTTCCTTCCTTCCTTCCTTCCTTCCTTCCTTCCTTCCTTCCTTCCTTTCTTCCTTCCTTCCTTTGGGGAATAACATAGGTGGTACTGAGGATTAAGATCATTATTTGTGGGACCGAGCAATAGCACAGTAGGTAGGGCGTTTGCCTTGCATGCGGCCTACCTGGGTTCGATCACCAACATCCCATATGGTCCCCGAGCACTACCAGGAGTAATTCCTGAGTGCAGAGCCAGGAGTAACCCCTGAGCTTTGCCGGATGTGACCCAAAAAAAAAAAAAAAATAATTATCTGTAAGCTTCGTATAGTGTTGCCCAGTGTAAAATAAGCATTGTAGGTGTACTGGTTTGATAAATAAGAGTTTAGAGGAATGAGAATTGAGTAGACTATCCACAAAACACTGTTAGGGGCCAAGGGATTTTCTTTAGGCCTTCAGTAGTTCATAAGATTTGGACCAAGAGGAGGAGAAGGGTTTCCGGGTGGCTCACCACATACATAGGTGAGCTGTGGAAATAAGAACTGAGATTCAGAGAGGTTGTCTTAATCAGGATTTGAACAGTAACAAAGGTGGAAAGATCTGTAGGGCTCATATCATTGTAATAGCTTTAATCCAAATGTAATGGAATGTGTTTTACAAAGAATTGTACAAAGTCAAGACCTAGACTTGACCATTAGCACACTGAGTTACAAGAATACTCATCTTACAATGTGAATTGTATCTCTCCATGGCGCACACATTTGTGATTGCTTCCTGTTACACACAGCACCGCACTATTTATGTGAACTGTAAATACCCTAAATGATACCTGACTTTGAGCCTCTCCATGCCACTTATTTTGCTTGACAGTCGTTCCTTAGTACTTTGTCTCTCTTTCTCCTCCCACCATTTTTTTAATGGTTGTTGATTGTTTAGGGTGGGAGTGGGGACACACTCAGCAGGGCTCTGGGTTCCTCTCTTCTCAGTGTTCAGGGTGTCTCCTCTTGGTTCTCCGGACTACAGTGCTAAAACCCAGACCTCCTGCTTGCAAAGCAAGTACCCAAGCCCCTGACCTCACCCTCCCCCTTCTGCCTGTCACTATCTTCTCTTCAGGAAACTATTCTAGACCTTGCTCAGTCTAAACTGTTTCCTGGCATTTTCTTCCCTGTAGTTTTCCTACAGATAATTGTCACATTTTACATTATATGCTCTAGGTAATTACTGACTAGCTGGTGGTCTTCTCTCTAAGCCCTGTGTTTGCTGTGGATGAATATACCTACCCGCTTTCTCCGTTATGCTAGCAGCCTAGCACAGTTGCCGGCACTGATAGAAGAGGTGTAAGCGCTGATAAAAATGAAATACCTCCTGAAGATTTCTAAACCTGTTCTGAAAGTTCCATGCTTTGTAACTTTGAACATGACTGCTGAGAATGAAGCTGTGATGTGAAGCAGCCCTCGGAGTTTCTGTTCAAATAAGTACAGCATGCCAATTATAGAGCAGAGGAAGCAGTAAGGTTAACTTAGTGCCATCTTTAAACCCGTTATTTGTAGTCATGCATATTAGAAGTTATTAGCAATTGTAAGGGCTGATCTGCTCATTCTTTATAAAAGCTCTTACATGTATAACAAAATCAAGCTGGAGGAAATGTCTTAATCCAATCATTTTATTTACCATTGCCTCAAAATTGCTAAAGATACTGCATAAATGGATTTCCTAGATAATTCTATGAGGTCATAATTTTATTTTTCAAATATTTTAATGCAAATCATTTGGTATTTGTATAACGTTTTTTAAAACAGAATATCTCAGTTTAATGTTCCCTTTACCTTGAAGAGGGAACACTCCTATGCACTTCAGTATGGGGAGTGTATCGCCAGCACAGTCTGTAGTCTTTGCCCCTATTGTGACTCTGAGTCACATGTCCTCTGATTTGGAGGCATCCCACCTCCCCTTTTGTCTTACTGTCACTTTTTTTGTTTCTTGGTAAAGTAAAACATTTTTGTTTGTTTTAAAGTAGTATTCATGATTTTTCTGAAACCCTTTTATTCCAGTTTGCTTATCAGCGTCTTTCACTGTCTTGACAATTATATAAATACAATATTATATTTCATTTTGCTGTACGATTATATTAAGGTATTCTCAACAATTTATAGAATGTAGGAGTGTTTGGTCATCTGTTCCTTAATATGTGATTTACACTTTTATAGCCAGTTGATAGTGAATTACTGTACTTAGGGGCAGCTAATTTTTACTTTTGATTCACATGATTTGTGTTATTTTGTGAACTCAGCAGGTGACTGTTTGAACTGCTAATACTTAATTTCTTGATACTGTTAATGGAAAGTCATGTCAATATTGAAAAGAGATTATTCGTTACAGATCACATTCTGTAAGATCATCAGTATTTCATTGCCTTATTAAAAAAGGGGAACTGTGGTATATTTGAGTAGTGAATGGTTGGAGTAATTAATGTTGATGTTAAAATTATTTTGAAACATTCAGGATTAAATAGTTTAACATATAAAGGGAAAATAACATTATTTGGCTTCTGTTTCTATTTATGTTTAATATTTCTTTCTGTTTAAATTTTTTTATTGCGCAGGAGAAATAGTCTAGTGAACTGAGTGAATGCTTTGCATGCAGAACGCCCAGGTTTAATCACTGAACCACATGGTGCCCTGAGCTCCCCTGGGAATAGACCATGAATTTGGCCAGATATGGCCCCAAACAAATTTTTTTTTTAAATCCCGCCATTATAAGATCCCCCTTATAAAATGGTCTTGTTTTTTTGTTTTGGTCATTTTATTGTTTCTTTTTGTTTTGGGCAACACGTGGTTGTGGCAGGACTTTCTTCTTGCTTTCTCTCTCTCTGCTCAGGGATCACCCCTAGACAGGCTAGGGGAACCTTTTGGGATGCCAGAGATTGAACCTGGAATGAAAGCCTGCAAGCAGGCACCAGACCCATTGTATAATCACTTAGGTTCCTTCAAAAAATCTAGTCTATGGCATTTTGCACAGTTCAGCCAGTTAGAAATAATTATAATAAGAGATCTCTGTGGAACATATTTTTTGAGATTTTTTTTTTCAGTGTAGCATGGCTACAGTAAAGCTGTACATGTAAATGGCTACAGAAATACAGGCATGCATGTGTATGTGTGAGCATGTGTGTATGTGTATATATATATGTATATATATTATACTTGTATGCATTTTTATGTAGTAAAATTCAGTATGTCAGTACTTTTCAGTATTTACCTAGTTGTTTTTCCTTCTCTGTAGATTCCGCCCAGTAGAACCTGTTTCTTCAAATCTAATGGAGAGTAATCCCTTGGAATGGCCAGAAAGGCATGTTCTTCAGAATTTGGAAACTTTTGAGAAAGCCAAACAGAAAATGAGGTAACATTTAAATGATTTGCTTTTGTTACCTTTTAAGTCAAGATATAATTGATACATTTTAGTTTGAAGCATAATGATGCAATACTTATATCTATTACAAAATGAATCCCACAATGGACACAGTAAAGTAGGTAATGTCCATTACCCTAGTGTTACGAAGTTTTATTTATTTGGTTTATTTTGGTCCTAAGAACTTTTAAGGTCTATTCTAAACTGCAGCCTGCCAGTATATAAATTGGTATTATTTATTTCATTTATTTCTATTGGTCTGTCATTGGTTTATAGCATTAGAATTTTAGGGGGTATTGCAGCTACCTTTCTGAGTACGTGACACCTGCAACCACCACCAAAGTTGTAGTGTATTTCCCTGTCACAAGACCACACTGCCCGCTTTCTCCTACCTACTTACTCTTTCCCTCCAGAAGTGTCATAGTTTTCACTGAGTCTGAGTTTGTTTTTTTCCATTTAATTTGCTTTTGTCAGTAATACACTGCATAGGCCTAAAACATCTAGTAATTGTCGCTCACTCCCTGTACTGCAAAAGGTAAACACATAAGCAAAAAGTAAAGATAAATGAACAAATACAGCAGTTAGATATTCCTGTTGGGGCTGGAGAGTTAGTGTAAAGCCCAGGGTGCTTGCCTTGCCTATGTTTCCGACACAGGCACCCTTAGGGTCCCAGAGCCCGGCCTGGAGTGATTTCTGAGTGCAGAGCCAGGAGTAAGTCTTGAGCACCATCAGATGTGACCCCAAACCAGCAAAAAAAAAAAAAAAATCTGTAATGAATGAACTCTTCAACAGAAATGTGGGACAGTATAATTTGTTGGAGAAAATGAAATAGTGCTAACTTCAATGAGGGCGGGCCAAGATCTTTGAGAAGTTCCCTTGGCTCGAGACCTAATAAGTAAAGGAGGCTCTGGTACGTCAGAATATACACTTTGAAATTTTTCTTTGAAAGTTTTTTAGTGCCTTGATAAGTTTTTAAAAGGTTTTTTTTTTTTTAACAGAGTGGTGTGATCTGATTTTACAAAATAGCTTTTTACTCTTTTGTGGCAAGTAGGTTGTAGGAACACCCTTTCCTCTCTCTTGCCAATTAGTTAACTAGTTTTTCTGTAGGCTAAGTGAGAGAGATTTGTAACCAGATTAGTAACAGATCTGGGGTTTATTTTGGTGCTAAGTTGGGATAAAAAATAAAAGAAAAGTCCTGTGATGGAATGAATTAGAGACTGATGACAGGCAAAAAGAGACATCTTAGATAATGGAGGTTTCTAGTTGGAACGGCAGGATGAGCACTGAGAAATACGCTCTTGCTTCTTTCATGACTTTTTCACTCCATTTCCTTCCCCACCTGCTGAAATATCTGTCTCAGCATTCTAGAGTGGTGTCTTTCTTTTAAATTGTATTTTTTCTCTCAGTAGTCCGTCTCTTATCGGCTCTGTGTTCTTTTCTTTCTACTGGTTTCACTTAGCGCACCATGGTCTGCAAAAGTATTGATGGTGTTTGGACATGCAGTGTTCCCTAACCGGTCCTCGCCCGTCACCTTCCCTCGCCATCCTTCCAAGGTTCCCTCTCCTACCCCCAACCTTGCTTGACCTCTTAAAGTTTGGTTATTAAAGTTTGGGTCTCGTGGTTTTTCAACATTGTTGATACCATCATTTCGGTATTTAGTCCTGTCGTTCATTAACACCTCCAAAGGATCTTGACCTGACCTTCCCCACTGTTGCTTCTCATCTGTATCTTCTCTCCCTCCACCAACCCCCTCCCCAGTAACTCCTGCTCAATGTTCTCTATATTTTGGGATCGAAGGTGATCTAGACATTCCCTCTTTAAGCCATTGCATTTCCCCATCCAGTAAGTAACCCTAAATACCATCTGTAAGTGATATTTTATCACTCTGTTTATCCTTCTGGCTTTCTTCACGTAACATAATATCTGCTCTGTATTCTAAAATCTCTGCTTTGCTGTCACCGTTTGTCACAATTTTGGCAGTCTTATTTTCAATACCTTATATTTTTTTTGGTTCTTCTCTACCAAAAAAGAGAACGTTCTTCTCTACGTTTTTTTATAGTAACCTCTTATTTCATTTATTCAGCAGATACTATAAGGCTTAGTTGTGCTTTTCTTTTAACTTGTTTTATCTATTTTTGAATGATCTCACTAATTTGTTCCTTTGCTATTTTATCATTGTGTGCAGCAGGGGTTTTTTTTTTTTAATCTAAGAATATATCTTAGTAGTATAATTTATCACCTTGGGTTTTTTCTCTCTTTTAAATTTTAATATATCACCATGAAATAGACAATTTAAAAACTTCATGTTTGTGTTTCAGTCAGACAGTGTTCCAACACCCATCCCTCCACCAGTGCAGTTTCCCAACACCAGTGTCCCCCTTTCCTTCCATATTGTTTTTTTTTTTCATTGCTTTGGCCTATGCATGTCCGGAGTGTTGTATAAATGCAAATAATGTTTCTCCATTACATCTGACATGTAAAGCGATTGACAGTAATATTCGGTGGAACTTCCACCGTAAGTCACTGCTAGACTACAGCTAAAAAGAATTAAATTAAATTCTTAATGTAGTTCTTGCCCTCTTGGAGTATAAAGTTAAGAAAAAAATATATTATAATGTCTTCTAGCTGGACTATTTTTATTATATCGATATTTCCACTTTAAAAATAAATGGAATAGTAAGGAAGCAGGGGCACTGCTTGTACATAATTAATTTTAATGCAGAAACATGTACCTAAAATGTGAGGCCAACATACTAATCATATATAATTAGAAAGTTTGCTTGATTTGATTTGAGAAATAGAATAATGAAGAAAGAGTTGAATTCATCCAAAGTCAGTAACATCATTTTCAGTTTTGAAGGATTTTATTTTTGCTATGTAACAGCAGTAATGTGGTTAGTGTCTTAGTCCTTGGTGAGGCGTTTATCATTTGCTGAAACTATTTTTGTATTTCTAGGGTTTTTTTTTATTTAAAGATTTTTTTTTACTTTTATAGACCTCTTCCCATGACCTGATGGAATGGTTTGACGCTCTTATGTTACTGGAGCAAGCAGGTGTCCTTGGGCTCACTGATGGACAGGTCATATGGAGATGTTACTGGGCCCGCCGAGCAAATCAATGATGAATGGGAAGACAGTGATTAAATATTTTATTATACCACCATGAGATATACAATTACAACATTGTTCATGTTTAGAGGTTTCGGTCACATAGTGTTCTAGCACCCCGCCCTCCACCAGTGCCCATTTCCCACCACCAATGTTCCCAATTCCCTCCACCCTCCCATAGCCTGCCTAAATAGCAGGTTCTTTATCTCTTTTCTCTCTTCCTCTCTTTTTCTTCTCTTATACATTGTGGGTTGCACTATATACACTTAGAGGCCATCATGTGCATTTTTTTTTTGCCTGCATTTAATGCTCGTCAGTTGGTATTAGCCCTTTCGACATTTATTCACATTGTCACTATCACTGTCTTCTCCCGCTCATCCTCGATTTGCTCAGCGGGCACCAGTAATATTTCCATATGTCTTGCCTCATACAAGTAGAACCCAAGGGTACGACTTGCTCCAGTAACATAAAGAGCCTTAAACCATTCCTTCAGGTCATGGGAATGAGGTCTATAATCGTTACTGGTATTTGGCATATCAAATACGACACGGTATCTTCCAGGGTCTGCCGTGTAGGTGGCATACACTTGTAGACATCTCTAAATCCAGCATTTATTTGCATGAAACGCTGAAGCCCGCCCTATAGCTGCTCTGGTGGAGTCTGACGGGAAGTCCGGTGGAAAGGAGCCCCCTGGAGTCGCTTACAAGCTCTCTGCGCCAGAACCCCCACCCCCCGCCCTACGACAGAGCCTTACGCTCTGCCCCATGTCTGTGAGTCTCTTATGCCTTATTCACACATGGTTGGTATTAGCCCTTTCAACAGTTATTCACACATGTTCCCTTTCTGTCTTACCTAACCTCTGACTCCACACATATGTGGTATATTTCCACTTTGGTAAGACCCCTGATTACATTTCCCGACATTTGATTTTGTGTCATAATATGTGTATATATATTTATGTCATGCAAATAAATGCAGTCATTCTATAACTCTCTTTCCTTCTTACTAATTTCACTCAACATGATCCTTTCCATGTCCATCCATTTATAGGCAAATTTCATAACTTCATTTTTCCTAATAGCTGCATAGTATTCCATTGTGTAGAAGTACCAAAGTTTCTTTTATCAGTTCTCGGGCATACTGGTTGTTTCCAGGTTCTGGCTATTGTGAATAGTACTGCTATGAAAATAAAAGTGCGGATGGTGTTTCCGCTGTGTGTTTTTAGCTTCCCAGGGTATATTCCCAGGAGTGGCATTGCTGGGTCAAAAAGGGAGCTCAATTTCTAGTCATTGGAGGAATGTCCATATTGTTTTCCAAAAAGGCTGTACCAGTTGACATTCCCACCAACAGTGAATGAGTGTCCCCTTTTTTCCGCATCCACGCCAGCACTTGCTGTTCTTGCTCTTTTTGGATATGTGCCAGTCTCTGTGGTGTGAAATGATATCTCATTGTTGTTTTGATTTGCATCCCTCTGATGATTAGTGATGATGAACATTTGTTTCATATGTCTTTTGGTCATTCAAACTTCTTCGGCGAAGTTTCTGTTCATTTCTTCTCCCCCATTTTTTGATGGGGTTGTTTGTTTTCTTCTTGTAAAGTTCTACCAGTGCCTGATATATCCTGGATGTTAACCCCTTATCAGATGGGTATTGGGTGAATATTCTTTCCCATTCTGTGGACTTGCCTTTGTATCTTGGTCACTGTTTCTTTTGAGGTGCAGAAGCTTTTTAGCTTCATATAGTCCCATATGTTTATCTTTTCTTCTAGCTGTTTTGTTAGTGGTGTTTCTTCTCTGAAGATGTCTTTAGCTTCAATTTCGTGAAGGGTTTTTCCTGTATTTTCTTCGATGTACTTTATGGATTCAGGTCTGATATTGAGATCTTTAATCCATTTTGATCTGATTTTTGTGCATGGTGATAGAAAGAGGTCTAAATTCATTTTTTTTACATGTAGCTGCCCAGTTTTCCCAGCACCACTTGTTGAAGAGGCTTTCCTTGCTCCATTTCATACTTTTTGCTCCTTTATCGAATATTAGTTGTTCATGTATTTGAGGCTGGTTGTCAGAATACTCAACTCTATTCCATTGGTCCATAGGTCTATTTTTATTCCAATACCATACTGTTTTAATTACCACTGCTTTGTTGTAGAGTATATTTCTAGTTATAAAAATAATTGTGGATTGGGGGATGTATAGAATAATAGATTAGAAATTGCAAATTATAGTCTGTAGTGAGAAAGAGTGCTAAATTAGGAGTCAGGCTGGTTCTGCCATTATCATGCTAAATCACTGCCTGACCTGTCTATAAAAGCAACATTTCAGATAATCTCTCTACCCAGAGAATAGGAATAGTGATGCTTTTTTAAACCTGATACACTGATGTTTATTCTCTAAAGTACTTATTCTCAAGTGTTACTTTAAAATAGTCTCGTGGGCCTGCCCCCCACCAAGGAAATATGTAAGGACTAAGAATATATTCAATATAAAGAAGCTCAAATGTATGCAATCCTTCCCGTGATATAACAATCCAGTGCTTATTCATCGTGTCACAATCACAGCTGGAAAGGACCTTGGGGAGATGTCTGATTATTCCCTTAATGCTTGAGCCTCAACTAATCTTTCAAGTTCTTGTAATTGTTGAATGTTCAGTCTCTGCTCTCAGGATTTACAATACTGAGGGGTTTCAGAACATACAAGAGAGATTAGAATTTTATAGGATTGATTATTTCTCAGTACTAAATAATTATTCATGCTGTGATTTATAGAGAAGCATTCGTGGGCTGAGGAGATAGCTCAAAGGACTCAGTGCATGTTATGTGTGCAGTAGTTCAGATTTGATCCCTGACACCACATGGTCCTGTGAGCACTGCCCAGGGTGACTCTGAGCACTGAACTGAGAGTCACCCCTGAGCTCAGCTGGCTGTGGTCCTACACCCCTCCCTCCCAAAATAAGATTTTTTTTTATAGCTTAAATAGTCACATTATTGTTAGGAGCAGGGTAAATACAAGCTCTCCTGTGACCTCAATAAACATTTTAAAGAATTGATAGTAATTATATGCAGTGACTTATTTTTCCTCCTAAATATATAGCTCTTTGGTTTTCTTTGTGTGTTTTTCTGGTTTCTGCTCAGATGAACTTTTCCTGACTAAGGTGACCTAAACTTCAATTATAATAAATCTGTGTGATGTTATTTTCACAGATCTGGCTCATTACCTCGCTCATCTGAACAACTGCTGGGCCACAAAGAGGGTCCACGGGATTCTGTCACGTTAGATGCTAAAGAATTGCTGAAGTTTTTTACCTCAGATGGATTGCCGGTTGGAGAGCTGCAACCTTTACAGATTCAAAAGGGGTGAGTTAATTAACTTAAAATTCCCAGAAAAAAAATTTTTTTTTAAATCAGTAAGGTTGTATTGACTAGAAAGCTCATACAAGGATTCCCTGCTGGTTGGCAATCTTCAGAGTCTTATGGAACACACAGGATTTGTCGTTTGGGCACTGGTTCCAAAATGTGGCCTGAAACACATGCCAAGAGCTCAGCTCTCTTCACAATTTCCCACCACATAGATGGTTTGAGGCCTTTACTCCTTAGACTTCTTTCATGTGGCTGCTTGAAGACTGTGGCATTCCCAGGAAAACTTTTAAGTCATTTTTCATGAACATTGAATCTCCTTTATCCAGTTAAGTGGAGCCCTATGCCATGTAGGCAGAATTTGCAGGTTTGATACCATTGTTTAAGATGGCCTTAATCCCCACATTTTCCCTTAGCTAAATACTCTCCTGTTTTATATACTGAATAAAAAGGGAAACAGGAATAATAAAAGCAACCTCAGTTTACTCTTATGGAACTCATTACTTACATTCAAAGGAAACTGCTTGCCTGCTGAGCCCTGTTTTTAAGCCACACCAGTGGTGCTCAGGGCTTGCTCACAGTTTTGTGCTCAAGACTCACTACTGGCGATGCTTGTAGAATCAAATATGCCGGGGTTCAAACTGGTGTCCGCCACTAGCAAGGCAAGTGCCCTACTTTATAATATTTTTCTGGCCCTAAGACAATACTGTTATAAGAGAAACAATATGATTTAAGTTGAAAATATTTGGTTTTACCAACAATGAGGTACCATCTCACACCACAGAGACTGGCACACATCCAAAACAGCAAGGATAACCGGTGCTGGCGTGGATGTGGGGGAAAAAGGGACTCTGATCCACTGTTGGTGGGAGTGCCGACTGGTCCAGCCCTTTTTGGAAAACAATATGGGCATTCCTCCGAAAACTAGATATTGAGCTCCCATTTGATCCAGCAATAGCACTCCTGGGAATATACCCGAGAGACCGAAAAACACATAGCAGAAACACTATCTGTACTTCTTTATTCATCTCTGCGCTGTTCACTATAGCTAGAATCTGGAAACAACCTAAATGCCCGACAACAGAGGACTGGCTAAAGAAACTGTGGTTCATCTACACTATGGAATACTATGCAGCTGTGAGAAAAGACGAAATTATGAAATTTACCTGCAAATGGATGGACATGGAGACTATCATGCTGAGTGAAATTAGTCAGAAGGAAAAGGACAGATATAGAATGACTGCATGCATTAGTAGGTTATGAATAGATAGCAGTGTTTTACTAAGTGTGGGAAATGGTAATGGCAGATTAAAACTCACTATTGAATATACACAAAGAGACTTAAGTGATAAACTCTAAATATCTGCAGGCTAGCCACAATGTGTAAAATAAGAGGGAGAGAGATGCAGAGACAGAGAGAGAGAGAGACAGAGAGAAAGAGGAAATGGGGGTACCCTGGGGGTGGGTGGGAGGGTGGGGTACATTGGTGGTGGAAATGGAGCACTGGTGGAGGGAGGAGTGCTGGAATACTGTATTACCAAGAACCAATTATGAACACCTTTTTAATTGTATGTCTCACGGTGGTATAATAAAAAATTTAAAAAAAAAGAAAATATCTAGTTTTACAATCCCTTACTGTGTTATAATCTGATTTTGATTTTGCTGCTATTTGTTATGACAGTCCTTATAGCTAAAAAAGCACAGGTGAGCCAGAGCAATAGTCCAGCGAGTAGGGTGTTTGCCTTGCATGCGGCTGGCCCATGCAGCCAGAGTTCGATCCACATCCCATATGGTCCCCCGAGCACTGCCAGGAGTAATTCCTGAGTGCGGAGCCAGGAGAAACTCCTGAGCATCGCCGGGTGTGACCCAAAAAAGAAAAAAAAAAGCACAGATGTTTAGCTGAAGAGAATAGGAGAGTAATGAAAGTATGTGTGTGTGTGTGTGTGTGTGTGTGTGCGTGTGTGTGTGTGTGCATGTGTGTGTAGTGTGTGCGTGCTGGAAATCAAACCCTGGACCTCATAGATTCAAAGTATGCACTCTACCACTGAGTCATACAAAAGATTTGAAACTGAAATACAAAGTAAAAACTCAGTATATATATGAATAATTTACAACTGATTTGACTTCTAAGACAATTTCTACTGCGTTACTAGCTAATAAATACTGAATGTTTCCAAAGTTGACTAATTATGGGTAAAATTGTGACATAACCTGCTTAGGAGTTTGAGTCATTTGCTCCATACTTATTAATTTGTTCTTTTGAAATCAGATGAATTTACTTAAACTGAAGTATATCATTTGTATACATTTTGGGACCAGAATGTCTTTGTAGTTGTGGTTATGTAGGAGGAATCTACTTATTTCTGTAGTTCACAGGTGAATTATTTAGGAGTATTTGATACAGTTACTTGATGTTGGTAAATAACTTCATCACTCCTGAATATATCTTTATTGAGGGCCAAGGAGATAGTGCTGCAGGTAAGGTACTTGCCTTGCAGGCAACTAACTGTAGTCAGTCCCCAGAATTTCTTATGGTCCCCCAGCCTGCCAAGAGTGATCCTTGAGCAGAGAGAGCCAGGAGTAAGTCCTGGGTACAGTTATGTGTAGCCAAAATATCATCTGTATCTATATCTAATTTTACATGATACCAATATCCAAAGCCAGGCAAAACATGGATCAGGAGGTCTGGTCAGTGGATGGAGTCTACTGAAAGTGTGTGGAGTCAGAGGTTAGGTAAGACAGAGAACGGAACAGTGTACTAATTATTGTTGGAAATGATAATACAAGCCTATAACTGAGCATTGACTGTAGGCAAAGGGATATACATGATAACCTCTAAATGTATATATTGCAAGTCACAATGTGTAAAAGAAAGAAGAGAGAGAAAGAGACAGAGAGAAAAAAAGAGAAGAGAAGAGAAAGAAGAGGGAGAAAAGAGAAGGGAAGGGAAGGAAGGGAGGAGGGAAGGGAGGGGGAGGGGAAAGGAGCCAGGGGAGGGGAGGGGAAAGGAGAGAAGAGGATAGGAGAGGAGAGAAGAGAAAAGAAGAGAAGAGAAGAGAAGAGACGAGAAGAGAAGAGAAGAGAAGAGAAGAGAAGAGAAGAGAAGAGAAGAGAAGAGAAGAGGCAAAGTACTTGTCATAGAGGCAGGCTAGGGGAGGCGGAGAGGGAATCAGGTGCTGGAACACTGTATGACTGAAACCCAAGCATGCACATCTTGGAATTGTATTATCTCACAGTGGTATAATAAAAAATTGTTTAAAATAATGAGTTAAGGCAAGAATAAAGGACCTAAGTGCTTTTATTAAATTTCTGCCTGTGTAAATAATCATCTGAAATGTAATATTTAAGTACAATATTACTCCTATGCATATAACACATAAATAGGTACATTAAAATATTAAATTGCTTCTATTAGAATGAACAGTGAGAGTAAAGTTAAGCAAACTGGAGGAAGGAGGGAAGGAAGGAAGGAAGGAAGGAAGGAAGGAGAGGGAAGGGAGGGAAGGAAGGAAGGAAGGAAGGGAAGGAAGGAAGGAAGGAAGGAAGGAAGAAGGAAGGAAGGAAGGAAGGAAGGAAGGAAGGAAGGAAGGAAGGAAGGAAGGAAGGAAGGAAGGAAGGAAGGAAGGAAGGAAGGAAGGAAGGAAGGAAGGAAGGAAGGAAAGGAAGGAAGGGAAGGAAGGCAGGCAGACAAAAGAAAGAGAGGGCTGGAGTGATAGTAGAGTGGGTAGGGCATTTGCCTTGCATGTGGCCAACGAGGGTTTGATCCCTGGGATCCCATATGGTCCCCTGAGCACTGCCAGAAGTAATCTGTGTGCAAAGCCAGGGAGTAAACCCTGAGTATTGCCAGATGAGACCCAAAAAATGAAAGAAAAAGGAAGGAAGGAAGGAGGAGGGAGGGAGGGAGGGAGGGAGGGGGGAGGGAGGGAGGGAGGGAGGGAGGGGAGGGAGGGAGGGAGGAAGGAAGGAAGGAAGGAAGGAAGGAAGGAAGGAAGGAAGGAAGGAAGGGAAGGAAGGAAGGAAGGAAGGCCAACTTCAGAAGAACTGGAGTCAGCTAGTCTTTATAGCCTCTGATATTTATATCTGGTATTTAAAGGACTGCTGACACTTAAGTAGGTGTCAAGATGATTGCATTTTTAAGCAAAAAAGGTGGATCTCCCGTGTGTTATCATATAAAATAGATGCTTCTTCTATTAAGGAAGGTTTTAGTTTACTTGAATTATTTTCCTATTAGAAATAATGTCAGTAAATGCATAAACATTAGTGTCCTCTAACATGAAAAATAAATCCCTGAAAATGACTGCTTCTTGAATTTTGATTACAAGTAATTTTTGTGTCTTGATCTCTCCATTTCTGATAATAGTTTGGTGAAAGAAGAACCCTCATAAGTTCAGGAATTTACACTTCCTAGTATACTTAATTTTACTTGTGTACAATTTTCTACTCACAATTCACTTGTGAGTAGAAAAAATCTTATTTCTGGCTTTAGATACTTTCTTTGTTTCATGAAGTAAATTGTAAATATAAATGAAAACATTTATTTACTTATTTACTTTTCAGGGAAAAGACTTTCATCCTGACACCAGAACTTAGTCCTCAGAAACTTCGGGTTTGCCTTTTGAAAAGCCGCAGTCTGTCATTACCATGGAATTGAGTAAGTTTTGATCCTTTTCCTTTACTTCCCTGCATATTATAGCTGCAGTTTATATAACATGGACAGGAAGGGTGATTGCCACAGTGATAGAAATTGAGAGTTAAAGCCAAAAGAGAAGATGTTTCCAGAAGCAAAGCAGTAATACACAGGTAATTTGTCTCCTACTGAAGAACTTCTCATTTGATGATTAATGAGTTTTATAGAAAATTTAATCAAAATTATTTTGGTATGGCTATATATAGATTTCTGGTTTTATGGCTATTCCCGGTCCCTATTTACATTTTAATTGCTCAGAATCTATTCAGTGAAGTGGTTTTCTGTTTGGAGCATGATAATTGTGCACACTCTTTTTGCTGTTGTGGGCACCACACCCAGATGTGCTCAGTGCTCAGATGTCATCCTTGGCAAAGGTGTGTGAGTGCTTGAGTCACCTCAGTGAGCACAGCAACCAGAAATTGGTGAGCCCCACAGCTGAAGAGTGAGACCTCACTTCCCTCACCCCAGCAGGCACATGTACAATCACCACAATTAATATGCAACTCTCGGTGAGCACCATGACAAACTGTGCAAGAACCACAACTTTGTGTGTGACCCTCAGTCCCCACCACAGCTGAATGGGCAAGTACTGTGGCTGATCATTATGACATAAGGAAGGGGAACGGTTTATCAAACAGTAGGTGTCAGTGAACATTCTGTTTGTATTCGCTTGAAAAGTTAATGTTCATTTCATGCAAACTTTAAAATACTTCACTGGCAGTCCTCAGCCTGGGGACTGATGATAGATGCTTGTAAAGAGGCGCCCCGATTTAAGTAGCACATGAATATGAGTTGGATTTCAGATATATCCCTCTGCTTGGTGAGGGGAGCAAAGAAGTGCCAGGAATTAATTGTCTGAGAGAATTTCAAAGCATATATGTAAACTTAGCTGGAAAAAAACAAATTAGAATTTGCCTGGCGATAAAGGGAATATCTGTGGAGGAGTGGGAATAGAGGTGCATATGCTAAAAAGTTGCCATCGCATTTTTCATTTTGAGTAAGACTGACTAATACTTTATTATGGTGAGATGAGATCATAAAGTCACAATCTGGTTGTTGACATAACAGGGAGTTGGAGCTTTCTTTTAGCGGCAATATGGAAAAAAGCCATTCTTTTTTTTAAATTGTTACTTTTAAACAGGTTTTATCAATTTAAAAACATTTCAGAGGTACGGTGAGTTTCTCTGGGAACAAGCCACACAGTGCCCAGCCTCCAAAGTTCTAGCACAGCCATTATCAGAATGACCCTTTGCCCCATCTCTCCATGGTTCCCAGAGCCTAAGAATTACATTTGTTATTTTTTGCCAGTTCATTGGCTTTGATTTTTTATATTTCACATGTGAGTGAAATCATCCAGCAAAATTGTCTTTTGTTTCCTTCTTGCTTCACTTTAGCATCATCATCAATAACTTCCAACGATGTTCTCAGAAAATGAACAATTCCATCTTTTTTAATAGCTGACCAGTATTTTACTATCATACTGTAAGTGCTTTATTCAGTCATCCATGGACTAACATTTAGGTTGGACCCATGTTTTGGCTATTGTGAATAATGCTGTTGGGAACATGTGTGCAAATACCTTTTCAAATAATTGTTTTCATGTCCTTCAGATAAATGCTTCAGAGGGGTTTTGCTGGATCATGTGGTACTTTCAGTGTCTTTATAATGTGTCCCGCATTTCAGACTCATCCTTTGAAGATTTTTGAATCTGACAAGGTAGTTTTATGTAATACTGTGATTAGAGACTTATCTATCGAAGAGAATTTAAATTTTAGAAGTATCCTTTTCATTCTGTTTTTTTTTTTTTTTTTTGAGCCATCCTCAGCTGTGCGCCTGACTTATTTCTGGGTCTGTGGTCAGGGAGGTGCTTGTGGACCAGAGTATCAAACCCTGGTTGGCTGTGTGCAAGGCAAGCACTCTGTACCAACTGTACTGTCTCTCCAACCCCACAACTAGATTTTTTTTCCTTATTTCATTCTTCATATTTCTGAGAAAATCAATTTTTTAATAAATAACGCAAAGTGCCCTCAGTGATGAGGCAGTGTAGATGGGATTCTAACCACCTTAGTCCTGCTCCAAGTCCAGACCTCTTTATCTCTATATTATATTGTCATTCCCTTCTTATTATTAGAGTATCCCACCCGCATGGCAGAGCCTGGCAAGCTACCTGTGTCATATTTGATATGCCAAATACCAGTAACAATTATAGACCTCATTCTCATGATTTGATGGAATGGTTTGAGGCTCTTTATGTTCCTGGAGCGGGCAGATGCCCTTGGGCTATCTAGCATGTGACAGGATGTACTGAGATGTTATTGGTATCTGCTCGAGCAAATCGATGATCAACGGGAAGTAAAGTGATCAAGTAATCAAGGAAATATCACACTGAAATATCTTTTATTTTTGTTTCTGGTATTTGGCCATGCCTGGGGGTATTTAGCTGCTCCTAGCAGTGCTCAGAAAAATCGTGATGCTGGGGATCAAACCTAGGTCTCCTGCATGCAAGCATGCACTCAGCCTTTTGTGCAATCTCTATAGCCCCCCGCCCCCACAGATAAGAGAGATCACTCTGAATCTGTTCCTCTCCTGACTGATTTCACTCAGTGTGATACTCCCCAGAGCATCCACCTAACAGCAAATTGCATGACTTTATCTTTTCTTACAGCTGAGTTGTGTTCCATTGTGTACATGTACCATATTTTTTTTTTTAACCCAGTCATCTGTTCTTGGACATTTGAGTTGTTTCCATATTTCACTTATTGTTTATAGTGCTGTAATGAACATACAGGTGCAGATGCCATTTCTGCTTTATGCCTTTGATCCCTTGGGGTATATCTCCAGGAGTGGAATTGCTGGGTCATATGGAAGCTGAATTCCTAGTGTTTTGAAGAATGTCCATATTGTCTTCCAGAAAGACTGGACAAGTCCACATTCCCACCAGCAGTGAGTGAGGCTCTTTTCCCCCACATCCTTGCCAACACTGGTTGGTGGTTTTTTTTTTTTTTTTTGATGACTGCCAGTCTATGGTATGAGGTGATAACTTGTTTCGATTTGTATTTCCCTGATGATTAGTGGCTTTTTTGCACTTCTTCCTGTTCATCTCTTTTCCCCATTGTTTGATAAGGTTTTTGGTTGTTGTTTTCTTGTAGAGTTCTACCATTGCTTTTTATATCTTGGATATTAATCCTTTGTCGGATGAGTGTAGGGCAAGTAATTTATCCCAATCTGTGGGTGTATGTCTACTTTGGATAACTATCTGCAGGGATTTGGTCCATGTTTTGGACAGTCACTTATTTTGTGGATGTTGTGGAGTTGTGACTCTGTGTTTTGGATGTTAGCCCCTTTTCAGATGTAGGATGTGCAAATATCTCAGTTGCTTGGTTGCCTCTTTGTTTCTGTAGGAATTTTCTTCCTTTTATAAGGGTTCCTCCAGCTGGGCTTGGAGTGCTGGTCTCTTCCAGTACTTGGAGACCACTAGGGCCATACCCAGTGGTGCTTAAGGTCCATGGTAGAGCTGGTGGGGGGCAGTGGAGCCATGCCAGAGACCCAACTCAGGGTCTTCTGTGTACTCTTTGTCTGCTGAACTGTCTCACCCTAGTCTTCATTCATCAGAGTTTCTTTTATGATGTTAAGACTTTTTTTTAATGTGTTTGTTTGTTTTTTGGTTTAGTCCCATTTGTGTATTCTTTGACCTTGCTTTTTTGGGCGGGGGGCGCGGGGGGGGCCGGGGGGGGGGCCCGCCGCCCCCCTTCCTCTGTTTTGGAGTTGAATCTCCAAATACACCTGTGATGTTGAGGTCCAGGGGTATATCCCCTCTATTTTCCGCTGTGTATTGGCGGTTTCAGGTTTGATGCCTATCTTTAACCCAATTAATTTATTTGGCTTGTGTCCTGTTAGGTGTTGACCTAGTTTATTTCTTTGGCAAGTGGTAGTTCATTTGCCCACATGCTGTTTGTTGAAAAAACTTTCCATTGTATAAACTTTTATCACAGTTAGGTGTTCTTGTGTGTGTATTTCTTCCAATGCTCTTCATTGTATTCTATTGATCTTTCTACCTGGTTTTACTCCACTATTATATCATTGTAATTACTGTTGCCTTGCTGTACAATTTAAAATTAGAATACATGATGCCTCTATTCTTCTTCTCTCTCAGAATTGTTTTGGCTATTGAGATCTTTTGAGGTTCCACACTCACTTTAGAAATGTTCTCTTTCCATTAGTAGGAAGGAAAAGGACACATATAGAATGACTTCCTTCATTTGTGGGATATAAATATATACCAGTATTCTACTACTTGTTGGAAATGGTAACATCAGACTAGAACTGAGCATTGAATGTTGACTAAGTGATATACATGATAACCCTCAGTGTGTGTAGGGCAAGCCACAATGTGTGAAGAAGGAAGGGAGGAGAGAGAGAGAGAGAGAGAGAGAGAGAGAGCTGTACTCAACTATGAACATCTTTGTAATTGTATCTCATGGTGGTATAATAAAATAAAATATAAAAAAAAAATTAGAAATATTTTCTTTCCTTGAAAAGGGCCACTGTTTTTTTTTAGTGAGGATCAAAGTTTAGATTTGATGATCTTGAGTCTCCCCACTTTTTTTTTCTGTTTTTAATTTACTACAGGAAAAAAATGTTGTGACGCTATAGACTTGGAAGATGTGTAAAAGTAACATTCGTCAAGACCATTAATCACAATGTTAAATTAAGGGTTTGAGTACTGTTAATAGCCACAGCCCTATTTCTGATAGGCCTAAATCTCTACCTATAGCTTTATTTATTCATTTATACAAATGTAATGTTCTGAAGTTCTAATTCATTTTGCAATTCATTGTAAGCACTCTCATCTCTGCTGTGTACCTACTGCACTAACATATAAAATCCCACAGTGACTGAGTTTTCTTTACTGCAAATGTGTGCTCTCTAGGTTGGGGAAATTTCGATCCAACCACAGAAGGTAACAGAAAGTGAGCACAGAGAATATAGAATGTGATTTTTTTTTCAAGTAAAGTTACATGTATGATGTGGGAACCTATTATGTATGTTAGGCACAAATTAGGAATTAGAAGCATATTCCCATTGAAACTGACTTAAGGAAAATTTGGAAAATATTTAAATTGCTCAAGTAAATAATACTTTTTAAGGTGAGTTGACTTTCTTGACCTTAATTGTTGAAGATAGCATTGGATTATGTATTTATTTGTTCATAATCCTTTTCTGTAGTGTAAAATGCAGTTTAGACCTTTTTTTGCAGATATCTGAATCTTTATTTTTTTAATTTTTACTATATCATTGTGAGATAAACAATTACAAAGCTGTTCATGATTGGATTTCAGTCATACAGTGTTCCAACACATATCTCTCCACCAGTGCACATTTTCTACCACCAATGTCCCCATTTTCCCTCCCCTACACCATTCCCGCCTGCCTCTCTATGGCAGATACTTTTCTTCTCTCTCTCTCTCTCTCTCTCTCTCTCTCTCTCTCTCTCTCTCTCTGTCTTCTTTTGCAAATTGTGGTTTGCATTGCATGCACTTGGGTTTATCATGCATATCCCTTCATCTGCTTTCAATACTCAGTTCTAGTTTAGCATTACCATTTCCAACTATTATTGGCAGAGAAGACTCCCTCTCTATCTTATCTAACTCTGCCCCACACACACTTGTGATAGATTCCAACCCTTGACATGTCCTCCTGGGTCCTGTTTTGCCTAGCCTTGGATATTAGTTTCATAATATTTTTTATATCCCACAAATGAATGCAGTCATTCTATATATGTCCTTTTCCTTCTGACTAATTTCGCTCAGCATGATAATCTCCATATCCATGCATTTGTAGACAAATTTCTTGACCTCATTTTTCCTAACAGCCGCGTAATATTCCTTTGTATACATGTAGCATAGTTTTTTTATCCAGTCTTCTGTTTTGGGGCACTCAGGTTGTTTCGATATCCTGGCTATTGTAAATAGTGCTGCTATGAACATAGAAGTGCAGATTGTTTCTGCTGTTAGGCACTCATTTTAGTGATTGCAGCTTACATTGGTTCATGCAGGTAGGCACATGGCTGACCCAGGTTCAATCCCCATCAACCTGTATGGTCCCCTGAGTACCACCAGGAATAATTCCTGAGTGAAGAGCCAAGAAGAACCCTAAGCATTGCTGAGTATCGCCCTAAAGCGGGTAATGAAAGAAAATGAACTTTCCCATTGCTGCAGAAGTTAGCCCACCTGAAAAGAGGGCAAAGGATGTAAATTACCTCCCAAAAGGTGAGCTGTTATAACCCCAGAGTATATTTATATAACACAATATATAACACTATATATAATGCAATATATACATATATGTATATATGTATGTGTGTTTATATATAAAACACAATAAATAACAACATATATAACATTATATATAACATTATATATAACACAATATATGTGTGTGTGTGTGTGTGTGTGTATATATGTATTGCATTTTGAGTCATACCGGTGCGCTCAGGGGTTGCTCCTTGCTCTGGTGGTACTCGGGGGACCATATGTGATGCGGGGAATCGAATGTAGGTCGGCTGCATGCATGGCAAACACCCTACCCACTGTGCTATTACTTCGTTCTCCCCCCCAATATTATCTTGACAGAAAGCTTTAGTTGCATTTTGCTTTGTTTTTTCCCTTTTGTTTCTCTGCCCATTTCCTCCCTCCCTGCCCACCCCTCCATGTTCTTACATACTTCCAGGTCCTTTTTTGGCTTAGAGTTAATATTCTTTTCCTTCCTACCAGGAATTTGTTTTTTACTTATAAGTGCTGGATTTCTAAGTTGGAAGAATCTCATTGTTATGTGTCAGCCATGATGAGAAGTCAGAGTTTGGTAGCGATTTTTTTTAAAGCCTGGAAACAGCAACTGTGTTGTTTTGAAAATTAAGCCAGAGGATTCACTTCATCAATCACCTTACCTAGCAGACTGGGAAAAAAATTGAATTTGGGAGGGAAGCTGGCCAGTCCCTCAACCTCCAGGTGTTACTGGAAAGTCGAATAAGAACTTACAGTGTGGTGTTTGCCCTTTCCTCTCGTGACCAGGGGCGCTCTCAAGGGGGCTTGATTCTAATGATCTCTTATCTCTAGATACTGCTTGGATGACAGGAAGGCGTTAGAGAGAGATGGAGGATTTTCCGAGCTGCAGTCTCGTCTCATTCGATTTGAGACTCAGACAACCTGCACCGGGACAGCTGCCCAGTCCCCACCGTGCTGGAGCCCACTCCCGTCGCCCGGCCGTCCTGTCCGAGCCGGGCAGTGTCCCTGATGGAGAAGCCCTGCAAAGTGGCGCCGCCCCCAAGTGGCCCGCCTGAAAAGGGGGGCAAAGGATGTAAATTGCCCTTATCCCCCCAAAAGGTGAGCTATTACATCCCCGAAATATTACCTTGACAGAAAGCTTTGGTTGTGTTTTGTTTCGTTTTTTCCCTTTTTGTTTCTCTGGCCTTTTCCTCCCTCCCTGTCCACTCCTCCATATTCTTACATAATTTCAAGTCTTTTTTGGGCTTCGAGTTTAGATTCCTTTCTTCCTACAAGAAATTTGTTTTTTACTTGTGAGTGTTGGATTTCTTTTTTTTTTTAATTTTTTATTTTTACAATTACAAAGATATACAATTAAAAAGTTCATATTTGGGTTTTGGTCACACAGTGTTCCAGCACCCATCCCTCCACCAGTGCCCATCTCCCACCACCAACATCCCCCGTTCCCTCCCCCTCCCCAGCCCGCCTCCATGGCAGGTTCTTTATTTCTTTCCCTTTCTCTCTTTCTCTTTTCCTTCCCCTCCAGACTATGGATTACAAAACATACATTAAAGGGTTGTCATGTGTATCTTTTTGCCTCTATTTAGTGCTCAGTTCTAGGTTGGCATTAGTACCCTCGACAATTGGGATTTCTAAGTTGGAAGAAGAAAGCACTGGGGGAAGAAAACAAAGTGTTTTTCGCTTGAGCTGTTGAGAGACCATGCGTGCGGCGGACTGTCAGGGTTTTGAACTATGGGACTTGGAGGGCTTGTCTCATTGTTCTGGCCTCTGATCTGCTCTGAGGGATCTGGGGACCAGCAGCTCCTATGTGGGCTTGTTCATCTCTTCCATTTCCTACCTCTGTTGGCCCCTTGAACCAGGTTGCTCAGGCCTATACCAAAACCAATTATGATATATAAACTCTAAGGGTAAGACTTACATTCTAACAATATTATATGGTACTTTTCTAGATACCCTTGGTGGGGAATTGGGTGTGGTTAGGTTTTGTAATTGTTGTTGTGTTGAGGCCACACCCAGTAGTAGTCATGTGCTCAGGGCTTGCTCCTGGTCCTGGCAGGACTCTGGGATGCCAGAAATTAAACCTAGATTAGCTACAAGTCCTGTGCACACACCCACTCATTGTACTGTTTCTCCAACCCACTTCGTTGTCTTTTGAGCCACACCCACTGATGCTCTTGGGCTGCTCCTGAGGGTTACTCTTAGGAATCTGTGGTATAGGGCCACTACCCAGCCTCCAGCGTTCAGAGCATGCACTTAACCCACCCAGCAGTCTGTCTGGTTCTGGGTTCACTTTGTCCGTTAATGCAATGCCCATATTCTTAAACATAAATGGAATTTTTGTGTAATAAGCACTCAAATTCCCTTTGAGTATATAAATATTTAGAACCTCTCTGAAGACTTTTTTGGCATTTAAGCAAGCCTTAAATTATTTTATTTAAGTCCCTCAAAATGTCTGAAAGATGATCTAATGAAACTGAACATTTTTTTTCTTTGAGGCTATGCATTACCACGAAATGTATAGCCTCAATGTGGTTCATGATTGGGAACTCTTTTTGCAGAGTTAAAGGTGCTAGAACACTATATCATTATTTAGAATGATTATATGGAATGATTCCTGGTACTCTCTGTGCCAGATCAAGCTAAAAACCGAGTCCATTAACATTTGAGATACTGTATTTGCAACATAACTTTTTCTGACCTTGCCCTCATGACTAATAAAAAAGATAATATGCACCCCAAGAAAGTACCCTGCAACCTCTGGGTTAGAAGATTTTGTCAGGCCCAGGGGAAGTAATTGAAGGCCAGAGCCTCATGCATTTGGGAGACACGCGTTTGATCCCCAGCATTGCAGGTTCTCAAGCACTACCTAGAGCTACCTCCCAGGCACTAAGCTGAGGGTAGCCCCTCAACACTGCCTAGTGTGGCCAACAAAAACTAAAAAGCCAAATAAATAAATAAATAAATAAATAAAAACAGGCTTTTGTGTAAACAAACATAACATTTTAAAAAAGAAATATGGTAATTTCTAACACTAATTTATCAGGCACGGGCAGTTGTTTAGATACACTAAGAATAGACTGTAGTTTCTTCCCTAAAATTATCAAAAACGTTTATATACTTGAAGGATGGATGGTAAAGCTCTATAAATATAGCGGCTGGCATGCCATGGCTGATGTATGTGAGGAATTATAAATTGGCAGGGAGGGTCCACAGTAACATTGTGTGTTGCTTTTCGCTCAGCAAACATCCCAAATTTTCATTGAGTTCTACTCTTAATCACTCATTTGCAGAACTAAAGAGGCAGCTTTATACTGTATTGGCAACTGTTTCATTGTAAAACAGCATTGGTCAGAAAATCGTCTTCTCTAGAATTTATTTCAGTGGCTGCAGTTGTGGCGGTTAGCACAGAAAATGTTCTTTAATGATTCTCTCGTTTCTTCTATCTCCCCCTTAACAGACTTGTGAAATCGGAAAGCTCAGATACTCTTCTTTCACATCCAAGCTGCAGTAGTCACCTGCGTCCTGCAGTGACCGCCAGACACTCCCGGACAGAACGATCATCCCGTCCCTCTGCTCTAGGTCTTAGCTCGGAAACTCTAAAAGCTGCTCCCACCAAGGCCAGCTCAGGACCCAGAAGTGTCCGTGAATCAAAACCATCGAGGCAGATTAAAGAATCAAGATCACAGAAGCACACACGGGTAAAGTTGTCTTTCCCGAATGAGGCCTCATGAGGAAGAAAGTCCTTTATTTCATTCATTTACAAAGTTCACGTAAACATTTTAGAGGAATGCCGTGAATCAGCATCTACAGCTTGCTTTAAAATGTTCTCCCCACTTGTTGACTTGCGTGGAACTTTGGCGCTCAGATCCCAGGGCCAGATATCTCTGTCTGCTGCAGAGGTTTCCCTTGTGCGTCCTGTGACAAATGTAGCCAGATAAGGGTTACAGCCCTCTTTACTTCTCTGTTTTTGGTCCTCATGAACAAGCAAAGCTGTAGTGCAAATGACTGTTTCATTTCCAGACTTGAACTCTAAAAGCTGAAAATAATGGTTGCCTTTTTCCCGCGAACATATCAATCATAATTTCTGTTCTTTTCAAGGTGCTGAAAGAAGTGGTTACTGAAACCCTGAAGAAACACAGTATTCCTGAGGCCCATGAGTGTTTCACTGCGTGTAGCCAGCGTCTCTTTGAGATCTCTAAGTTCTATTTAAAGGTACATTGTCTTCCCTTCTGATGGCAGAGTCAGGTCTTGTTCTAATGTTTCTCTTTGATAAAGTACCATAAGTTCAGTATTTTTTTAAATGCTGGTAATACATAACTTGCCTATTTTTTTTCTTTTAGTGGAGATGAAAAAAGTAAAGCCAGAATGTTTTATATTACATTTTAGTCCTCAGAGATAGAAAGTACATTTTAACTTTCATATCTGTAGTATTTGTTTCTCTAAAAGTCAAGCACCATTTCTGATTTGGGGCCCATTATCAGCTACATTGAAAACATTGGGCAGATGAGCCGCTTGGCGCTTTTCTAAACATGTAGATAGTGATCGGGTCTCGCCAGCCTTACAGAGCGTCTGTTTTCAATTTCTGTAAAGATATAAGAAAGTGTCAACATTCTAAAACCAAGAAAAGAGGAAAGAAAGAAATGTCGATTTTTTTTCTTTTGTACATTATTAAATAAAACAATGCATAGAATAAAAGAGGAAAAGCAGCCGCCACTAAAATGCCTAATAGAATTTCAGTGAGCGATGTCTGCCTTGCCTACATCCAACCTGGGTTCTATCCCTGGCACCCTGTATCATCCCCTGAGCATCGCCAGGGAGTGATCCCTGAGCAGAGAGGCAGGAGTAAGTGCTGAGTCAGCCAGGTGTGACCCAAAAACAAAACACAGAAGAACAAAACATTGAGTGTCAAGGTGGTTCCCCTGGCATGGTCTCTGAGGAGCTTT
The DNA here is from genome assembly GCA_021461705.1 of Cryptotis parvus. Classification (NCBI taxonomy): domain Eukaryota; kingdom Metazoa; phylum Chordata; class Mammalia; order Eulipotyphla; family Soricidae; genus Cryptotis; species Cryptotis parvus. The sequence goes on from JAJIBD010007977.1 coordinate 56,780, forward strand.
GGGTTTGCAGACAGTGAATTTTGCGAGAAAATAAATAAATAAACAGGGGCACAGTTCCCCATGAAAAGTGGGGGAATTTAGTAAAGATTCACAAAGTTGGGGCCCTTTAGCTTGCTCTGAGTGCCCCTTTCCTACCAAGCTAATTACAAGTTTATGGCTTATATTCTCTCCTCATCTGGTGATTTAGAAAATCGTCTCTGGAGGAGAAAGACTTGGAAACCATTCATTGGGGAAAAGCCACTGGTCCCTCATCATCCCTTCCTTGTAAAGCTCATGGTAAATAAGCTATGCACAGAGCTTCCAAGAAGATGTTTAGTGTTCCATCTGTAACGTGACTAGACAGCCAGCAATTAGCAGATGTGAGGAAGGCTGCTAACGAGAGAAATGCCAAAACATGAGGGACTAAGTGAAACACAGAAAGACCAGAAGCCAGAGAAGTTCATCATTAAGACTTTGATTTTTCTCAGAAGATAAATACATCCATGAAATTAGAACAGGATTCTGTTCCTGGGCAGGATTTAGATAATGTGGCAGCTCCATGAAAAGGAAAATATAAAACCAATTCAGTAGAAAGATGGACCCATGGAGATTAAGGAATGTGCCAGAAATTAGAATTAGAGGCTGGAAAATGAAAGAAAAAGGAAGAGGAATTAAATGCTAGAATTATTAATTATAGGAGAAGAAGATGGGAGGAATAGTCTGGGGGGAGCCACTATTCTAATAAGTGGGATTTTAGAAGTACAGATAGAGGACAGACAACATCAAAATATCAAAAACTTAGTAGAAAATTTTCAGAACTGAGAGCGCTGAAGTCTCCTGCTGGGAAGGCCACAGCTTGTCCAGCTCTGTCAACAGCAGCTTTGCCAAGTATGTTGTAGGAATTTCACTCCTAGGGTAGGATGTTTTCTCACAGGTCCCCAAAAGAGAGCAAGCATTGCACTTAAAAAACTCAAGAATCAGGATGGCACACATTCTTTTGTTGTTTTGTTTTGTGAGTTATTAGCTTATTTATTTCTAATAACCTACAAATATGAAAGATAAGTCTGTTTGAAATAAATTGCTAAATATATTTTTAAATTTTTTCATTATACCACCATGCAATATACAAATATTTTCATGATTGGGTTTCAGTCATATGTTGTTCCAGTACCCATCCATCCACCAGTGCCCTATTCCCTCCACCACTGTCTCCAAATTCCTTCCCTCTCCCCAGCCTGCTTCTATAGCAGGCACTTTTGCCTTTTTCTTCTTTCTCTCTCTCTCTATCTCTATCTTTCATCTTGTCTTAAACATTGTGGCTTGCCCTACAGACATTTAGGTATTATCATATAAATCCCATTCAATGCTCAGTTCTAGTGTGGCATTACCATTTCCCACAATTAGAAAAATAGCATATATTTATATCCCACTAATGAATAGTCATACTATATCTATCCTTTACCCTTCTGACTGATTTAACTCAGCATGATACTCTCCATGTCCATCCATTACAGGTAAATTTCATGAGTTTTCAGATTTGGGGGGCCACACCTGGCTTTGCTCAGAGGCTTAGGGATCCCTCCTGGCTGGCGGGGGAGGTAGGGGTGAGAGAGAGAGAGAGAGAGAGAGAGAGAGAGAGAGAGAGAGAGAGAGAGAGAGAGAGAGAGAGAGAGAGAGGAGAAGTTTTTATTATCTCATGGTGACAAATTAAAAATTAAAAAGTTAAAATAAATATTTAAAAAGTTACAGCGTCTCAGAAGCTGATGTTGAGTGAGTCCTTTTATCTGTCTCTGATCACATTGACACTTGTCAGTTGGTCTAGGAGGATCCTTGTTTATCTCATAATGACCTGTTCTCCAGATTTAATAATCAAATTGTGAAGTGCTGTGTTTTGTTATGTTTAGGATCTTAAAACTTCAAGAGGTCTGTTTGAAGAAATGAAGAAGACAGCCAACAAAAATGTTGAGCAGGTATGAGTCCCACGAGAATATATTCAGTCAGTTTGCTCTTTTTCTGTTCCTTCTATGCAATCAGAATTAGCAAGTGGCCTTTTCAACTGTGTTCTGACCACTCTAATATGCTTAAGAGTAGACTCATTACCACAATGTATTGGTAATATTTATGGTAAAGGTGACTTGTTAACAGTGTGTCTAAAATGATGTAAAAAAATAGCTAATTTTTTACATCATTTTTATATAATCTTTAATGCAAAGAGCGGGAAAAATTAATCTTTTAATTAGTTTTCAGCATTTGGTTTTGTTTTGTTTTTATCTGGGAATGCGTTGAAAACATTTTCGAGGCTGCCTTGCACATGGCCAGACTTGTTATGATTCCAGCATCCCATATGATCCCCTGAGACTGACTAGGAGTGATCCCTGCTTGCAGAGCCAGGAGTAAACCCTCAGCACTGTCAATTGTGGTCCCCAAACAAAAACATAAAATTTTCAAATAAAAGTGTGACCAGTTGCTACGTATCACATTCTAGAATGCCTACAACTGTCTAACAAGAAGTATTCTTGTTAGAAAATAAAGTATATTTAAATAAAATGTTTCCAGATTTTGCTCTTACCCTATTTAAATATTTGTTTCTTATGTATTCAATATTTTCACTTAGAATGTACTATAGTAATATTTTCTTCTCCCTCTAGGTGATTGAATGGGTGTTAGAAAAAACAAGAAAGAAATAACAGAATCATACTCTGTGAACAATTGAAAAATTAAGAAGACTATTCTTTACTACTTCCTTGGTTTGAAACTAGCAATTTCAAACTTTATTTAAAGAATCTGATAGTATAGTTTTAAATAATTTCATAAATATCCCATATTTATATAGTTTTAGGATGCTCAGTTAATGTATTTTAATTGTATACTTATTTTATAGTTTGCCTTATTTTAAGTGTTAAAGTTAATTCTTATATATATATTTTTAAACTTTGCTTTTGGTTATTTAATTATTCTAATAAATTAAGAGATATCCTTTAATTTGTGATAAATGTATTTGCTGCTAGGCCTATTTATTAAGAATTGACTGGAAAGATAGTATAAGAATTAAATAATTTTCTATGCGTGAGGCCAAACCTAGTTTGATCCCTAACATTGCACATGGTCCCATTAGCACTGCCATTATGATCCCAAACCAAAATCATGGCTGAGGTTCAAGAAAGATATTGCCAGTGGCTTTTCCCCCTGTGTTTCATCAGCACCGGCATCATTTGGCAGCTCCTGATTGGGCAGCTCCTGGCAGTACTTGCCAGAAAGTAGTGGCAAGTATTTACACATGTAGCCATTTTCCTGTACCTATACTCTACACCCCATTATGGAAACAATTTCTGTCCATGTGGGGTTGAAAAGGAAGACTAGGGTTGAAATTGTGAAAATAAGACATAGCAAACATGACTCAGTGCATATTTTATTTTATTATTATTTTTTTACTTTTTTGGGTCATACCTGGAAATGCTCAGGGGTCCTGGCTCTGCACTCAGGAATTACTCCTGATGGTGCTTGGGGGCCATATGGGATGCCGGGGATCGAACCTGAGTTGGCCGCTTGGAAGGCAAACGCCCTACTGGCTGTGCTGTGACTCCAGCCCCTATTATTATTTTTTAAAAAATTTTCCTGTCACAGAAAATCTGGAAACTGACAAAATACAAAGAGTGAGAATAATTAACATCCCCGTTATGTATATATACATATCTTAGTTTGAGATATAAATAAATTTCCAGGATAAAAAATGTGCCTCAAGTTTTGAGTTTTTTATGCAGTCAACTATCTTTTTTTTTTTTAAATAGTTTTGTCTCTAATGAAAGAAATTACATTTCTTCTGTAGAACAGTAAAGGACCTTTCCCCACTGTGTGCGTGCACTGACAGGCTCTTTAGTAGGTATCCAGGCTCTGCGCTGAGCCCCAGGGTCCTACCTGGGCTTCTCACAGCTTGGCTGGCGAGTCAGTGCCAGAATCCGATGCTGCTCAAGCCATGCAGTGCCAGGGTTTACCTGGACACCTGACATTGCTCCCGGACCCCCTAAGCTATACACACAGATCTCCAGGCCTCTGGGCCTTCCCCCAATGATGCTTGGGGACTATGTTGCACCAGGAATTCGATCCAGTTGGGGCACATGCACCCTGACTACTATATTTTCTCTTGGCCCTACAATATAATTTTATGGATTTTTAGTTTTTGTTCTTAAACATTTCACCTTGTATTTTATTTTGATGGGGAAGTACCAGGAATTAAACTCAGGCCTCATACATGCAAGGCATGTGCTCTACCACGTATCCACATCTCTGGCCCCTAAATTTTGTTGTGAAAATTGTTCTATTAACTTTAGTCATTGTTATTAATCTCCTGCTGTGCCTGGTTTGTAAATTAAATTGATTTTTTTTTCCAGGGGCTACCCTCAGGAGTGTACAGGGCTTACTCTTGGTGCACTGCACAGGGATCACTCCTGGCAGGGCTCTTGGGACCTTAAGGGGTGCTGGGGATTGAACCCAGGTCAACTGTATGCAATGCAAGTACCCTGCCTCCTATACTATCTCTCTAGCTCTTATGAATTAAGGTACTGCACCCAATGCAGTTTTAAGACATTGGGTGTTTTGGAACCTTGACCTAAGAACAGGGAAGACTAGTCTATAGATCACTGAAATGGAATGAAAACTCGGAGGTGTGCCTGCACCAAACATTCCTCTGAGGAACGGAAGCCTTTCCAATGGTTCAGAGAGATAGTATTAGCAGGAGGGCACTTGCCTTGCTCATGGCTGACACTGGTTTTATCCTCTGTACCAAGGATGGTGGTGGTCAGTTAATTAAGTCGAATTAGTTTACTTAACTGAACATTGATTCCCCTGAGCACACAGCCAAGAATAGCCCCTGAGCATAGTTGGGTGTGACCTACCCAAGCCCCCATTTAATAAAACATAAATGTTTTAAAAGAGTCTTCAGGAGGTGTCACTTACCTAAATGGATATTGTTTCATATGAAAAAATTAGTGACCTTTCACTATGACCTCACACTATGTACAGATATTAATTTCATATGAATCAGATTTAAAATATAAAATCATAAAGTTTCTAGAGAAAAGATGCATCATTTTATCCTATTTCTTAGGATAAAAAAAATAAGAGCCACAAATCTAACAGCAAACTGCTTAAAATATTTTATGCTCATTTCTCAGAAACACAACATTAAGAAAATGAAAATGTCATGTTCAAGACTGAGAGAAATAATTTGCAGTGTGTATATCTGACAAAGAACTTTTGTCTAGAGTATAAAAAGAAAGAATGTCTCCAGTTCTTAGTAATGTCCCTTAATAAAAAGACATAGCCCATTTTTCTTTTCTTTTCAGTAGACCAAAGATTTGGAAACACAAGAATAAATAATGTAAGTATGACAGTAGGGTGGATTACTAGCTAGTTAAAAGTGCTTGTCTTTCAAAGATGAGACCATGAATTTGATCCCCAGTGCTGCCCACATGATTTTGCTTGTTTATATTTTTGGGCCACACCAGGTGATACTCAGAGCTTACCCTGGCTCTGCACTTCAGAATCACTCCTGATGATGCTCGGGGGATCTTACAGGGTGCCAGACATCAAATGTAGGTTGGTCACATGCAAGGCAGGTGCCGTACCTCCCGTACTATTTCTTCAGCACCTCATCCCTGTTTCGTTTATTTTTAATTAAAATTTTGAAAAAAATTATTGGCTGAGCTGAAGAGGTAATATATGGATTAAGTCTCTTGCCTTGCATGCAGCTGACCCTGGTTCAGTTTCTGGCGCCATGTATGATCCCCTTAGCACTGTCAGGAGTAATTTCAGACCACAGCTAGGAGTAAGCCCTGAACACTGCCAAATGGACCCAGCCACCACACCCCCAGCTTCTAGTTTTCAGCCTCAAAGTAGACCAAGAGTTGTAGTTTGAAAAGCTTTTACAGCTCATTCAATTAGTCAATGAAATTGGTCCCTGAATGTTGAGGTGCCATATGAGAATATAATACACAGTGGCTGGATTCCCAGCGGGATAAGATTTTTCCTCATTACAGCTCCCTAGAGAGCAGTTGCGTCTTGCTTTGCATGCAGTGTCTCCTTTCATGCCACACCATGCTGTGCTCATACTTCCTACCTTCAGGAAAAATTACAGAAAACACATCCAAGTAAGAAATGGGGAAAGGCATTTTAAAGCAACCTGAAAGAAGGCATGAGGGAGAGACCTCAGAGACTCCCCGCTTCCCCCCCTCACCCCTCACCAATGTTTACCAATGGCCAGACAAGAGTGCCGAGCAAGGTGGCCTGGCAAACCCCCATGGTTAAGCTGAAAGTCAGGGAAGAAGGGACAGAGTGGGTGAAGTCGAGACACACTTGGCCTAGGCACCAGCAGTGAAATCCAGCAGAACAGTTGCTCAGACCATGTGTCAGCTTATGGGAGAGAGGATGTCACTGTGCTTCCATATCAGGCATTCTGGGAGTCTCTAACTAGTGACGGAAATAATCTTGAGTTCACACTTGAAAAGTTTCTAACAGGCCTTACCTCCTTCAGGAAGAGACCCATAGGACCAAGCTAGTTCAGTTGTGGGATTTTCTAAGAGCATTGGGAGAAGATTCTGAGGGCTAAGGTTAGTTAGGATCTTTTATGGGATTAGGGCCATAAATTAGTCAAAGTCTCTGACTTTCATCATTTCTATAGCAACAGTAACAACAAAAAAAATTAAAAAAGATGCAACTAAAGATGTTGACTATCATCCTTTATGAAGGCCTTAGAACCATTTGAAGTTAATCATCTCACTCCAATCAGCTGAAATTCATGGCAATGCAGGCCTCCGTGGCTGAAAATTCTGGAGCACCCTTGGGAGGAATGGTGGGTGGAGTCCCCACCTGCCAAAGCCCTGGTTGCTGCACCCACACCCTAAGGCTGTAACCACACCACCACTTTACTAATACTCTATGCAGAGAGTCAAAGTGCAAATGATCTCAGGTAAGTGGTGCCTTGCTCGCATGGTTGGAGGCAACCATGCGAGCAAGCTGGCTTCCAAAAAGGATTCAGCACAATCGACCATATCCACACCATAACCAAGCTCATTGAAGTTTGTAGGGAGTTCAGGTATGCCACTCTGTCTCACGTTAATTGATTTAAAGAAAGCCTTTGATTCTGTGGAGACTGAATGGTCATTGAAGCCCCTAGCCAAATAGGGCATTCAAACCCTTACATCGAGATCCTCCGTGAGCTGTATTATGGGTTCACCACCAGGATCTCACCATTCTACAAGTGATCGTCAATGTCAAAAGAGGGGTTCGTTAGGGTGATACCATTTCACCAAAACTCTTCAGCGCCACCCTTGAGAACATCATGCAACAATTAGAATGGGAAGGAATGGGAGTGAAGATAGACAATCAGCAACTAAACCACCTCCACTTCACTGATGACATCGTTCTAATAACACCGAACATTAGCCAAGCAGCACAAATGCTGGCTGACTTCGACCGAGAATGTGGAAAGATAGGTCTACAGCTGAATCTCAGCAAAACTATGTTCATGAAAAATGAACGAGTTCCAGAGGCCCCATTCACTCTCAATGGAACAAACATCTCTGAATGCAGCAGTTAGGTGTACCTAAGTCAACAAGTCAACATGATGAACGACCTAAAACCTGAGCTGCGCAGGAGGAAGAGAGCGGCATGGAATGCCTTCAAAGGCATCAAAGAAATAGCTAAAAGGACAAAGAACCTCTGCTCCGGGCACATCTCTTCGACTCCACCGTTCTCCCTGCATTAACATACACCTCAGAGACCTGGGCCCTACGAAAGCAGTATGAGAATGCTATTCGGGTTTCCCAAAGAGGAATCAAAAGAGCTATGCTTGTAACATCACGCCTCACTCAAGTGAAAGAAGGAATCTGGAGCTCTGACCTCCGTCACTGTTCCAGAGTCAGGACGCTGTCTCATTTGCCAAGTCATCGAAAATCAGATGGGCTGGATATGTAATGCGATTTGGAGACGACCACTGGAATAAAGCCATTACTGACTGGATCCCACGTGGGGATGTCAAAAGATCACATGGCCGCCCACCTACAAGATGGTCAGACTTCTTGGTCAAGACCCTGAACGAACGGTTTGAGGCTCTTTGTATTCCTGAAGCAACCAGATGCCATTGGGCTACATTGGCACGTGATAGGGTCAGATGGAAATATTACTGGCGCCTGCTCGAACAAATCAATGAATAACGGGATGCCAAGTGATCAAGTGGTGCCTAGGATGAGAACGTGCGTGTTTCTTGGAATTAGGATGGGCAGCCTTACCCCGAGTCTTCCAGAAGCCCCAGCAGCCAAACCCACCACCTTCTTCAGCCATAGCTCAGTCAGCTCGTTGACCCAGACCATAGATCCTTAAGTCTGGACCTTATGACATCTAATTCTTCAATATTGAAATTTCAGTAGGAGCACACCAAATTAGATGGGAAATTACTATAGAAGCCAAGGAAACAACAAAAAGCAATAACACAAATAACTACATTAGCAAAAAAGAGTTTAGTGAATTCTTAGATAAGGATTTAACTCCATGACCAGATAAAACAATAATCACATGACAATTTTTTATTTAAATATTGGCAATTTGTTATCAATTTCAACACTAGAATTATATCATCGGTGTGATTTTCGTCTACATTAAAATTAATTTTTTCTTTTATAAAAGTCAACCCTTTCAGTTGGACAGAAGGATGTGTAAGAACGCTGAGGGGGCTGTTGTGCCTTTTGTTTGTGTGTATGATGCCAGGGATCAATCCAGGTTCCATGGGTGCATTACCTCTGAGCCACACCTCTAGCCTCCATTAAATTTTCTTGGTGACACCAAGTCCAGGAAGTTTTAAGGATTTGTTTCAAAATCTGAACCACTAGATTTCAATGAACTAGAAGCAGGATTAAAAAATAAACCTTCAGAACAGACATAGACATTTGTTATGGGAAAGAAAAGCTGATCAGAAAATTGCACCCTAGGCCGGATGATAGTCCAGCGGGTAGGGCGTTTGCCTTGTGCGCAACCTACCTTGGTTCGATCCCTGGCATCCCCTATGGTCCCCTGAGCACTGCCAGGAGTAATTCCTGAGTGCAGAGCCAGGAGTAACCCCTGAGCATCGCCGGGTGTGACCCCCCCCCCCAAAAAAAAAACAAAAAAAAAAAAAGAAAATTGCACCCTAATGGCTACAGGACGGGGTCAAGAACAGAGGCATCAACTGGAGCAAGAGTCCAGAATAGTCTGGAATAGTCCAGACAAGCATCTAACTTGTCTGCCTGTTAGACACTGAGACACCAAAGGGAAGGATACAAAGGCTCCCCATTAGTTGCAAGACAGTGACTGAGGCAACTTGGACCTGCTGGCCAATGGATTGTCCTAGTTAAATACAGTGCCAGGCAAAACCATTAAGAAACTTCCCAGCAAACCAGTTTGACAATAACAGTTGGGAATAGTAACAGGTCTAGAACTGAGTATTGAAAGTAGGTCAAGGAGTATACATGATAATCCTTCAGTGTCTGTATTGCAAACCACAATGTGTGTGTGTGTGTGTGTGAGAGAGAGAGAGAGAGAGAGAGAGAGAGAGAGAGAGAGAGAGAGAGAGACTGCCATAGAGATTGGTTGTGGGTGTCAGGGAGGGGGAAATGGTGCACACTGGTGTTGGGAAATGTGCACTGGTAGATGGATGGGTGTGGGAACACTGATTGAAACCCAATCATGAACAGCTTTGTAACTCCATTGCACGGTGACTCAAGAAAAAAAATTTAAAAAAATTAAAAAAGAAACTTCCCAGTCAACCTACAGACCAATGAGAGCAAATTTGTTCTGTTGCTATTGTTAGGGGGGTGTGCTTGAAAGGGAAATGCCATTCACCTGAAAGAGTTCAGTGAGAAGCCAAGTGAAAGAAAGAAAGTTGCAAAGGCTTCATTTATTAAGGTCTTAGTTTGGGAGGGGAGAGGAGATGCTCAGGGGTGAGTGTCCAGGTTCCACCCCCCATCATCCAACCATTTCCAAGCATCATTGAGAGTGACCTCAGGGCACAGAGCCAGGCAGCGCCTTCCCCAAACCCCAAGTATGGCCAGCAAACTCTTCATCTGAAGGGCCTACTTGAAAAACAAGAACTTCTTTGAGCACGAGATTTGCCTTTCTCGTGAGACTCAGACTTGCAGAGGAAGTGGTTCCTTTCTTGTACAGGTGAGAGTTAGGAAACTGAGAAGCTGTAATGTAAGAGACTGCCCAGGATATCATCTTTGAATTTGGGAGGAGGGGAGAAAACTGCCTTTATTTACCCAGAAAATTATCATTGAAGGGTGCTGAGATTATAACTGGATTTGTTTCTTTTTTGTTTTCCTGGGAAAGGTAAATTTTATTTTTTAATTTTTTAAATATTTTATTATACCACCGTTAGATATACAATTACAAGATGTTCATGTTTGTGTTTTGGTTCTACAGTGTTCCAGCACCCATCCTTCCACCTGTGCCCATTTCCCACCACCAATGTCCCCACTTCCCTCCCCTTCCCCAACCTGCCTCCATGGCAGGTTCTTTAACCTTTCTCTCTTTTTTCCTTTCTCTCTCTTTCTCTATCCTTCTCGCTTCCCTTTCTTACACATTGTGGATTCTAACATACATTTAGAGGTTATGTGTATCTTTTTGCCAATATTCAATGCTCAGTTCTCAGGTGGTATCATCATTTTCAGTGATTATCAGTTCCCTTCTCTGTCTTACCTAACCTCTTATTCCCACATGTTTGTGGTATACCAGGTTGTGAGATATTGCGCAGGCGTCTGCACGCCATGGGGGATTGGGCTGTATCCAGCTGTGGTGTCCGGACCACAGGATAACTGTGGTTGTGTTGCGCGGTTTTCTAACTTCTGGGAGCCTGACGGAGGACAGTCCAAGGAGCAAAAACCTGTCCTCACCCAATACACCCCATCAGTCTAGCACAGGGCGGGCAGGCAGAGTCTCCGCTCTGCAACTGAATACCTGGTGTCTGGCCGAGAGCCCCAGCAGCAGTTCTGGGTGGGGCCGCCAGGCCTTTGTGGAGGGAGCCAAGGTCAGGGGAGGTGGCCCCAGTCCAGGCTCCCTAAAAACCTGGTTGGTGTAGTCGCCGAGTCCCCGCATACGTGCGTTTCAATTCGGCTTATCTCTTGGTTGGGTCGGGCTGTGTCCAGCCAAGCCTGCAGAGCCAGTAGTAATTCCTGAGTATTGCCGGATATGTTCCCAAAGTCAAAAGTAAACAAACAACCAAAAAAAAAAAAAATCTGTAGCCTTCCAAACATTGTTAAACAAGCACAAGCATATCACATAGGTGTCGGTTATTTCTCAATTGAGCAGACCCAGTGCCCTGTTAATAAAAATTGCTTTCTAGGGGAGGGAGAATTCTCCCCCAACTCCTGCATGCATATATGAGCTGTGATCCTCTGAGCCAATTCTCCAGTCCCAGTAACAGGTATTTTTATTTTGTTATTATTTTTTATTTTTACCTTTTTTTTTAGAGAACCACAGTGAGATAACACAGTCACAAAAATGTTCTAATACTGTCTTTTCACCAGTGTATATTAAAATAACAGGTAATTGAAATTGTTTTCTTTGGAATTTTTTTTTTGTTTGCTTTTTGGTGTCACACCAGTGATACTCAGGGGTTGCTCCTGGCTCCGCACTCAGAAAGTAATCCTGGTGGTGCTTATGGGGATCATATGGGATGCTAGGGATTGAACCCAGGTCGGTCGTGTGCAAGGCAAATACCCTATCTTCAGTACTAATACTCTTGCCCCAATGAGTAATTTTAATTACCTCTCTACTGCCAAAAGGTGAACTCAGTAAATAATGTAGGCTGTTGCCTGGAGTATAATGCTTGGGGCTGGAACTATACTAGAGTGGGTAAGGCATTTGCCTTGAACGCCAACCCAGGTTCAGTCCCTGGTGCCCCATATGCTCTCCGAGCACTGCAGGAGTAATTCCTGAGTGCAAAGCAGGAGTAACTCCTGAACATCACTGGTGTGCCCCTCCCCCAATAAAGTGCAATGCCTGATGCAAAGATTAAGTGCTGATGCTTTATTTTGGAATTTATAGTCCATACCACTGAGAAAAGAAACAGGCCAAAAAAGAAAAATTGGGGCCAGAGTGACAGTACAGTAGGTAAAGCCTTGCACACAGCTCATGAGATTCACTTGATCACTTGATCACTTGAATTCCGTTATTCATCGATTTGCTTCGAGTGGGCACCAGTTGTTGGGACCGCCGGCCGGGTCCCCGACAGTGCCGGGAAGCGAAGTTCCCTTCTACCTCCGAGCCGGCGAGGAATGGATAAAAACTCAGGAATCCGATGCAGTTTTAAAAGGCTTTACTTATCACAGGTTCAGGCATACAAATCAGCAAAAGGAAAAGCCCGGTGCTTAGGATTCCAGGCTAGAACCCCAGCCACGTGTAGGCCAAGATGGCGGCCACCACGTGTAAAGGCCCTGTAAAAGGAGAAGAAGACAAGAATCCCAAGAAGGGTGAGCACTCACAAAGAGAGAGCCCACAAAGAATCGTGGGAGAGAGGAAACAGGCTAGTTTATACCCCTGCAACTCAGACCTTCCTCCCACTGTTATGGAAAGCAGGGAGGGTTAAATGCCCTTAGGTAATCCCTCCCTGCACCTCACCTAGGCCCTTTAGTATGCTAATGTTTTGAGCCCAGATCTGCCTGTAAATGCCTTTATAGGGTAGAGAGGGGGTTTCTGAGATGGCATGTCTCTGTACCAAAGACTAATACTAATGCCAGTTAAATATTTCTCCAAGCCTTCACAAGTCTCTTCTACTTCATTGTAGTTTTATATTTTAGTTGCCTTTGAGTATATCAGGGGAGCCATGCTTGTTTGCTTGGAAGCAAACAGCATTTCTCTCTGGTCTAATTGCTTAGGGTCCTACGTGGCCAGGCTAATATGCTGGTAAGATCTAGCTAGTCCCATGATGATTGTGGTAGCATGGGAGAATATACCAGCTAGTACAGCATACATGGTCAGATAAACTGCCACATTTAGACTACCCCTTATCTAAGAAGTGATTTGCAGGCGGCAATTCAGAGCAGATGCAGCGGCCCTTAGAGGAGTCCTGCAACAACCAGTAACATTTCCATTTGACCCTATCACGTGCCAGTGTAGCCCAATGGCATCTGGTTGCTTCAAGAATATGAAGAGCCTCAAACTGTTCATTCAGGGTCTTGACAAAGAAGTCTGGCCATCTTATAGGTGGGAGGCCACATGATCTTTTGACATCCCATGGGATCCAGTCAGTAAGGGCTCTAGTCCAGCGGTCATCTCCAAATCGCATTACATATCCAGCTCATCTGATTTTTCGATGCCTTGGCAAACGAGGATGCCTTTCGTTTGCCAAGGTATCCAGGTTCAATTCCTAGAATCCCAGAAGGTCCCTTAAACACTAGGTAAGATTCCTGAGTGCAGAGTCCTGAGCACCTCTGGCTGTTGCCCCCAAGATAAAAAAAAAATCTTAAAAAGGGAGGCAGGAAAGCAAGCCACAGTGAAACATACTGCACTGGCCACTTCTTCAGGGGGCCGGCCCCTGGACTCTAGCATGGGCTCCTGGTCCTGTGTGTCTCATGATAGATGTCAGGGAGCCACTGGGGTCCCCAACAATACCAGGAAAGCGCGTCCCCTTCTACCTCCAAAGCCGGCAGAAAATGGATGAAAACTCAGGAATCTGGCACAGTTTTAAAAGGCTTTACTGTAGCAGGTTCTGATATATAATCCAAGAACAGGAAAAACCTCCTGTTCTTGGTTATTTTGGGTTCCAGGCTGAGCGCCGGCCACGTGTAAGTCAAGATGGCTGCCACCACATGTTGAAGCCCAACAAAGAATGGAGAGGCAGAAAGCCAAGGGAAGCCAAAAATGGCAAAAAAGAGTTTCTCCTTTCTCCCAGCTTATTCTGTAGATATAAATTGGCCAAAACTTCCCAGCCCAGTCCATTGGGCAGATGAAGGCAGGGAAACAACTCTATTGAAATGCAGCGCTGAAGGTGGGCCTTTTGGCTTTACAAGTGCCAGAGCTGATTCAAAACCTCCCTAGCTGAGCTGGGAGGGGCTGTAAGCTAAGACTAACTGGAGCTTAAAGCAGGGTGTGTCACCCAACAGATGACTCGGAGATGTACATAGGAAGAAGCAGCAGAGACGTATCTGCTCCTTCCCATTAACTACTGATATATGGGAAGGCCGCCTTGCCTTCTGCTCGGAAGCTCTGCTTTTTAAAATGATTATTATTGAGATAATGTGGGTTACTGGAGGGATGTTTCTACTTTTGGTGGATGAAATTACTCCCCCTCCACCACCACCCAAGACCATCTGGCTAGTTTTTAGGCCCTTGGCTGGTGGCTTTTCATGTAAGTTTGGCACCAACTGAACCTAGAAATTCATGCCTGTATCTCAGTCTGGCTGCATGGCAGGAGCCAAGAGAGAGGCAGAGCAGACAGGCTTCAGTGAGCAGTTGGCTGGCTCCTGGCAGCAGAAACACTGAAGTCAACAGGGCCAGTCTTGGTGCCAACAGTTGAGACTCTCAGGGAGCAGATGAGGGCAGTGAGGAAATCTGAGGAGGTTACAGAGAATACGTCCACAGCAGCAATACAGGTATCTAGGATTTTAAAGAAAATTGGCATCTGTTACCTGTACGGTGAAGAAGTTTGAGAAAAGTAAAAACCATTTCATTATGAAGCTCTGACACATGTAATTCAGGTGTTTTGTGGTAAGTGACTCAAATGTTTTAATCCATTTGCTACTAATGTGAGAATAGTGTGAAATAATGGCCTAGTTGCAGCTGTTCTAACTTCAGGTTCCCGTGCATGGTGAGTTAAGATCAGCAGCCTGGCCACTGGATGTCTTCAGTGCTCCAGCTCTTTATTTACAGTGCATGTGGGTAAATCTCATGGATGGAAGAGAGCTGCAGGAGTAATGGTTCCTGCATGACGTTGGAAACAGAAACCTCCATGTCTGGGGCAGCAGCATTATGTACTCAACTTTCCAGAGACCTGAGGTCATATTCTTTGCATCCACACCTCTTAGCTATTTCTGCAGTCTGACTGGTTATGACCAATATAAAAGAGGTTCTATGGAACCCAATAGTTGGACTGCATTATGCAAATCAGGGTATGTACATTGAGTGTCAGATCATATAAGCCCTCATGAAAATCTGGGTGTGTAAAAGGCCCAATTGGATCACATATGCCCAGATGCAAATGAGGGTTTGTAAACTGATTAGAGGTCTTTATTATCTGGCTCCTCCCTACTCATTCTTCCATAATGTGACAAAAAAGGAAAAAAATTATCTTCATACAGGTGACAGTGATAAAGCTAGAAAATGGAGAATATAATGATGTATAAAAATAGTTTTGTGTGTAAAATGTCAAGTGCCAGGGCTGAGGCTCAGATGAATAACTTGGGACACAAAATTATGTGTGAAATCAAATAGCAGTAAGCCCATCATTTCTGGCTCTTATTCAGCCAATACCAATAGTGTCATCCCTGACAGTCAGCCAAGATCCATGGATGCAGATGAATGGAAGACCTGCTGCAGGCACTTCTGTGCTAAGCTGACCATGAGGCGTCCTGCGAGGGGCGGGGGAACTAGGTTCTGGCCTTCGCCTGCCACCCCAATAGAGCCTCAGAAGCCAGAAAAACCTCACACACCACAATTGCAGCCATTTTCAAGGTCCGGACTCCACAGCCTGTCAGAGCCCCGCCCAAGAGAGAAGTCAATTTCTTTCAAGCCCAGGTATGCAGGTCTTAGTGGCTAAACACACCAGGCTTCTTTGGAGCTGGAACTGGGACCCCTCCCCCACCTAGGTCCCCTCCGAAGGCCCAGTGGGCCTGCCCAGAACTGCTGACGCATTTGGCCATGATTCAGGGATGTAGACACATGGAAGGGCAGCTGCCTGCTCTCCCTGTGTAGCACAATATCTCAAAGCCTAATGTCTCTACTAATGTAGAGACATTATCTCTACTAATGTACCAGTATCCCATCACATTTCATAGAATTAAGGTATCCCATCACATTTCACAGAATTAAGTACAGGGCATACAATCACAAGTGTGTGGGCACAGTTCTGGTCTGTGGATACATATCAATAACTTCCTATATAGCGAGCTCAAATGGCACAATGGAGATTTAATAATCTCCACTAACTTTTGTCTAAGAATATATTCATCAACTGCATTTAAAGAATTAGCTACAACAGGAAATATAGAATAGATTATTCAGGTTATGCTAAGGACAGGCTCAAAAAGAGGTTGACAAAAAAATTTGAAATGTTGTCCATAGGTGGCAGTGGTGGTTGGCCTGGGGCTGACTAATAGAAACCCACTATGTTTTAGAAACTCAGAAAGTGAATACAAGAACAGAAATCAGCCAGACAGACCCACACATAACCCAGAAAAAATGTCATGACTTTATCAATACCATTCCTCTATATGGGCTGAAATGGTCAATATAATTAGTGCCAGCTAAGGGAGCAGGCATGGGGGTGGGAGATTGGGTGGGATAGGATGGTCTCTGGTGGTGGTAGGGGCACAGTGGTTGTGGGATTGGTGTTGAATGATGAATCTCTCTAATAACTGCATTGTGAAAAACTTTGTAAATCATGGTGTTTAAATTTAAAAAATGAGAAAAAAATAGTGTCTTCCCAAACTGTAACAACCAGAGTGCACCAAAACACAAGCACAGACTGCCAAAATGTGCTGGCTGCACCACATTTTTTTTCATATTTTATTAGACCACTGTGAGATATACAATTACGAAGATGTCCATGTTTGGGTTTTGGTCATTCAGTTATCCAGCACCCATCCCTCTACCAGTGTCCATTTCCACCACCAATGTTCCCGATTCTCTCCCCCACTCCCCTAGCCTGCCTCTATGGCAGGTTCTTTTCCTCTCTCTCTCTCTCTCTCTCTCTCTCTCTCTCTCTCTCTCTCCCTCTCCCTTTTCTTACATATTGTGGATTGTAATACATACACTTAGAGGTTATCGAGTGTATCTTTTTGCCTGTATTGAATGCTCAGTGCTAGGTTAGCATTTTTGACAATTATTAGCATACTGTTCTCTTCTCCTCTGTCTTATCTAACCTCCTGACTCTCATACGCTTGTGGTAATTTCCACCTTTGACAAAATCTCCTGATCCATGTTTCACTTGAACTTGGATATTGGTATCATAATATGTACATATATATTTATGTCATGCAAATGAATGCAGTCATTCTATATCTGTCTCTCTCCTTCTGGCTAATTTCACTCCAACATGATCCTCTCCATGTCTATCCATTTATAGGCAAATTTCATAACTTCATATTTCCTAACAGCTGCATGGTATTCCATTGTGTAGATGTACCAACATTTCTTTATCCAGTCATCAGTTCTCAGGCACACTGGTTGTTTTCAGATTCTGGCTATTGTGAATAGTGCTGCTATGAAAATAAAAGTGCAGATGGTGTTTTTGGCTTTCCAGGGTATAACCCAGGAGTGGTATGGCTGGGTCAAATGGGAGCTCAATTTCTAGTCTTTGGAGGAATATTCATATTGTTTTCAAAAAAAAGCTGTACCAGCCGGCAATCCCACCAACAATGGATGAGAGTCCCCTTTTCCCCACATCCACACCAGCACTTGTTTTTGCTCTTTTGGATACGTGCCAGTCTCTGTGGTCTGCACCTCAATTCTTTTTTTTTTTTTTTTTGCTTTTTGGGTCACACCCAGCAATGCTCAGGGGTTTCTCCTGGCTCTGCACTCAGGAATCACTCCTGGCAGTGCTTGGGGGACCATATGGGATGCCGGGGATCGAACCCAGGCCAGCACAGGCCGGCGCGTGCAAGGCAAACGCCCTACCCGCTGGGCTATCGCTCCGCCCCTGCACCTCAATTCTTGAGAACCACTTTTTTTAGGAAAACAAATGACCTCTATATATAATATCCTGCAAAATCTACACATAAATATCTTTGTCCCTATTAGCATGTACAGCTGGGTATATTCCTTTAATTTTTTATAACAATTGCAAAACAAAAAATTCTAATGTATCACTGTGCCAGATTTTGTTTTGCACTTGATAGTGATTTGGGGGTGGGAGAGGGTGGAGGGTTGGGCCACATCCAGCAGTGTTCAGGACTTAGTCCTGACTCTGTGGCATCACTCCTGAGGCGCTCAAGGGATCATATGGAGTGCAGAGAATTAAAAACCTTTAAATGCTGTACTATCTTGCCAGCCTGCCAGAGTGCTATTTTTTAGTGTCTTATTACAAAAATGGTGCAGAGAGGATCCAGTCAGCCTTCATGCACAGGTGTAATTTCATGTCTCGGATAACTCCCAGTCGATCTAAAAGTTCATTTATTTTATTTATTTATCTATTCATTCATTCATTCATTCATTTATTTACTTATTTATTTATTTGTTTGTTTTTGGGTTACACCCAGCAATGCTCAGGGATTACTCCTGGCTCTGCACTCAAGAATTACTCCTGGAGGTGCTCGGGGAACCATATGGGATGCTGGGGATCGAAAGTGGTTCAGGTGCATGCAAGGCAAACACCCTACCCACTGTGCTATTGCTCCAGCCCAAGTTCACTTATTTTTATTTTTATAGTTATTGCTAAATTGCCCTCCAAATTACTGCCAAATATATACCTACTAATTTTATATGAACGTGTTTCCTATTACTTTCCACCACCAATTAGGAACTTTTTTCCCCCTCAGTCAATTAGTTCTTTACAGAAGAAAATTCAATATTTAAATGTCCTATTTAATATTACCTTCAGATCATTTCATTTTACCCAGTAGCCTCCATTATATTTTCAAATGGAACATTCATGTGGGAAAGACATTGGGCTCTGTGTTTGCTCAGGTAGAACTGGATAATAACTGAGTTAAGAAGCTCTGGGGGCCGGAGCGATAGCCCAGCGGGTAGGGTGTCTGCCTTGCATGTGGCTGGCCTGTGCCGGCCAGGGTTCGATCCCCGACATCCCATATGGTCCTCCGAGCACCGCCAGGAGTAATTCCTGAGTGCAGAGCCAGGAGTAACCCCTGAGCATTGCCGGGTGTGACCCAAAAAAAAAAAAAAAGAAGCCCTGAGCTTTGGCTCTAAGTATGTAAGAACTTTCTAACAACTCTTGGCTGGAAACAATGCAACAGAGATAAGATTTCTCTCCAAATCACTGGGAATTTTCAATTTCATGCAGAATGAACAAAATGCAAAAATACTTTCGTATACACGTAACACCGCTGTTTAACTTAAACTTTAAAAATTGGTGTGCATTCATTTTCACTTAGTATTTATACTCTGGGCCTATCTGTATTGCTAGCAAATCTGATCATTAGCAAATCACCTACCCACTGTGTTATAATTTCAGCCCCTCATTACACTTTCCTACACCAAGCTTGAAGGACTAAAACAACAGACTGTGTCTTCACCCCACATGGTCAGAGGTGAATATTTATTAATTCATATATAAATTTTACATGATATCCATGGTGCTATAAACATAGGCACATTTTTTAAAAACTCAAGATACATTCAAAAAATTATCCTCTCACTCAATTCACTCTAATGCCCTCCGAACAGAGTAGCAAGTAGGGGAGGAAGCTGCTGCTCATTGCTTTGGGGGAAACTGGTCATTATATGTATGTATATATCCACATGTATGTGCATGTATGTATATATACATATATATTTGCTACTATGGAATCTTTAAGTTCCTGTGGGATGATCTGAAAATGTTTCAGTACATGAAGGGCTTACTTAACCACACCGACTAACAGATGGGCAGTTTCCCACTCAGTCCCCCCTAAAGGGACAAACACAGAATTTAATAAACTATCAATTCAAGTAAGAAACAAACTGAGCACAGAGCAAACTCGACAAGAATATCGCCACATGACTAAGCCAATCCATTATCCAGCCTTGATCCAGATGTATGAGATCCTGCCATTCAGAACGTTCATAACACACAAGACAAGATTAAATTCTACAGTGTAAAGTTATTGTAACACGGAATTCAGAATAAGAAAAAGATGAATATTCACAATTGAGTCATCATAACCACTTTCATGTGATAGACTTTCAGTTACAGGAAAATATAGTTCATATACATGATTTTCTTATTAAATTTTCTATTTCTGAGAATGCATCTGAATGCAGAAAATGCTTTAATTTTATTCAAATATATTCTCTTTAAAATATAAATATTTAAATTAATTTGTATAAATGCAGAGAATGTAGTTTATGCTGATTCCCACCCAGAAAGAGTCTGATCACTCAAAACTTAAGTGATGAAGAAATATTTGTAATTAGGATCATTTTAATTTGCTTATAAATATATAATAGGCTCTTTGCAACTTAATTATGAGTAATTAACTCATACCTCATCAACTACTGAGCACCTTAGATTATATACTGTTGAATTAAACTATTGGCATTAATATATGTATTTCATGTTATTTACAATACACAAGTATGATTCTCTTGTATAACAAACATTCCAGTGATTCTGAAAATATGTAATGAAAGAATACAGTAAATTTACAAATACATCAATGCTTTCCTTCTATTCAGGTTTGGGTTTCACCCATCAGCATTTTTAAACCTAAAACAAATTTTTTTTTAAGTTCCAAAGTTGTGTTTTCCAAAGTATGCTTTTTGTTTGTTTTTCATTTCTTCTTTATTTTTTTTTTTAAAACACACTGGGTCCACAAGAAAGGAACTGTGTGGATATTAAAAATGGCATATTTACTCTTCAAAACCACAATGTCCATTAAAGTCTTTTAGATGATTGGTTTAGCTTTTTTATTAACTGAATATCCAACCAACATTTCTAATGACCAAACTCCTTACCTCCACTCTCCAGAAAACACCACTCAATCAATGTCTCTTGGAATTAGTATTCTATGATACATACTTTGGTAATACATAAAACTTTGCAACTCAATAAACACAGATATCTGAGTGAGCAATATCACGATCTTTCAAAAACCACCCCACTTTTTAAAATCTCTTTGCATAGGTATTTGCTAAAATGTGATTCTGAGAAAACACACACATTTGACCCAGGGCATTTATCTATGTAAACTAAAGGAGACAGAAGTGTCACAAATATTAGAACTCATTTCCAATGCTTAGAACAATAACTTCAACATCAATTCATAAGTGAATTTTAAGTGAATTTATTTCAAAAGATATAAGCAAAAGCTTTAAATGAGTAATGTGCTCTATGTTCTCTGAGAATATTCTTGTAAAAAAATATCACATCATTATATTATTTCCCTGGACTTCTGAAAGACCTGTGAATGCTATCAATAGACTATAACATAAGGCTGGGACTATTAAATAGAAGTATGTTAAACCCAGCTTTATTCTGAATTACATGAGGCTCCTCTATTTTTTGTTTGAAAATACATGCATACAAGCACAGGCAGAAAAAAGAGCCAATAAATTGCTCCATAACTCCATTAACAACCACAAAAGGGGATCGTTAACCCCCTGTGAATTGTTTCAATATATGCATATACATATATAAACTTTAAAAAATTGTTCTTTGCCTTCCTTATAAAGTTTTGAATCGTGGCTTTAGGATAGCAGACATTGGGGTGAGCATGGTCTAGAATTAATCATGTTTCAC
This sequence comes from Cryptotis parvus, assembly GCA_021461705.1. Lineage (NCBI taxonomy): Eukaryota > Metazoa > Chordata > Mammalia > Eulipotyphla > Soricidae > Cryptotis > Cryptotis parvus. The sequence continues at coordinate 78,396 of JAJIBD010007977.1, forward strand.
ACATACCTCTCTCCAGCAAAGCTTGGCAGTATATGCAGTCTTTGGCTCAGATTCTACCAACTTACAGTTCAGAGTCATAGCTGCGGATTTATTTAACTCCTGCTTAAAATGCTAGCAGGGACATTTCAGAATTATCCTACATCACTGGAAGAGAATTCATTAAGAAAAAAAGGTTACAGCTGCTTCACACTTAAGTAAAAGGAAGGTTTCCATGTGAAGTACTTTTCTTTCCTTCCCAGTGAAAAACACTCAATCACAAGTAGGAAATAAGTCACAGTAAACTGAGGGCTCATACTGGTGTGTGCTGGGAGACGTGAAATCGTCCCTTTCTCATCATCAATTCAGCCCTTGCTTACCTGGGTGAACAAGTTGCTTAGAAACAGATTAAGATTGGTACATGCTGTTCTAATACTCAAGTCCCTGATTGTCGTTATTTAAAAAGCTAAGTTGTGTATTTTCAATGGACTTCACCTCTTTTACCATTTCTAAAATTTTATTCTGAGAGTCCTTGTAGCGCTTTCTTGGGTACCCCTTTGGCGTTGTTGAAACTGACAGAATCTGGGATTCTTGCACAGGACTCTGGATCTGAAGCTGGCAGTGGCATACCAAATCTGCTGACTCCAAAGCGATGCCCGATGGTCCCCTCAGTGGGGCTCTGAAAACCGATTTTCAGAGGGTAGTTGCCCTTTGTTCAGGCCACCAAGCCCAGTCTTGTAATCTTAGCTGACAGGAAGGAATGAATGATGAACACAATCGGCTTGGGGCAGGAATGAAGGTCCAGCTGCTAAAATGGAAAGAAAATAAAGCATGAAGATGTGTTAATGAATCAATGAAACTTGATGCAAAAATCACAATCACCGAGTCAATACATTTCTGTGCTTCCTGATTTTGAATGGTAAACTGAAGCAATTATGTTTTAAATCCATGTTCCCTGCCCTTCCAATAAAAAAAAAATAACCTTAGGCTTATTCCTTATACCTCATCTCTTTTTAGGTCCTGTGAAATTTATATGAACCAGTAGCATAAATATTGATGTTGCTTTTCTTGACTGTCCTACAAGCATTTATTTTTGGGTATCACTATGGTAATATTATTTATGTTGGACTAGATACACTATTAAATTTCGCATCTGAAGATTTAGAGTTGGGTCCTGGTTCTAAGCATTTTAGATAAAATGTCTTGGACACATAACTTGAACGTTTTCTTGGTCCTATGTAACTCATGGAGTAAATGCAGTTCAAATGATAATAAAAACTCCTTAGAATGCAAAATACAGGAAGACACACTGTTTGGAAGCTTTGTCCTTATTGCTACATCCTTTTATATGTCTGTTCTGGTCCCTTCTAGTGCCCAGTATGTACAAACCAGAGACCAAAAGAGCACTAGACTCATGGTCAGAGTTTAAAGAAGTTGCTCTGCACTTCTTTAGATTCTGACCTGAAGGGCTGTCTCTCCTGAAGGGCTCAGGAGATCATATGAAGTGAGCTGGAGATCAAACCCAGTTGACCACATGCAAGGCAAACACCCTACCTACAGTACTATGTCTCAGTTGTTCTCAATTCTTGCCTGCTGTTCTCAATACTGTTGGAGAACGATAACCTGAATATAAAAATACCACCTAGCAAAGTGAAGGTTGCAGTTTGCATGAACCAAGTACGGTGTTAAATATTTTACTAAATTTTACTTCTTGAGTCATCATATCTGTATGAGGTAGTTATTATCATTATGATATGGGAATGAAAATGTGCTATAAAATATACTGAGAGCATATTTCTACCAGGACACAGAAAGCCTGGACTCAAATGTGGGTGTCTTTGATGCCAGAGCCTGGACCTAAGCACAGAGTTTCATTTCATTGACCCAGACTGTCATCTGGGGAAAGAATCTCTTAAAGTGACCTACTCCATCCTCTGCAGTTACGAGAGGGGAAAATCAGGTGCAAAGAAATAAAAAAGAACTTGCCAAAGACACTTGGTCAATTAGTCATAGACTCAGAAAGAGAATATGCATCTCTTGATCTTCAGTTTCTTGCTTCTCCAACCATTTCTCTCTGGTCCTTCCCTCCATTCACCCACAAATGGAGTGAATGTGGTACCTGCCTCTGAAGGCTATTGAATTACTCTCTTGGAAAAGTGTGTGTGATTTTGATCTTACCAACTCAGTCTGGCCTTAGTCCTTCCTAAGTATAGTTAGGTGGAGGGAAGTGGACTCTGGTGCAGTGGGTGCTATGGGACTGTTCCACAGGAGACTCTGGCATTAGCACTCTTGCAAACCATAGTGCTTAAAAGAAGACACAAATCAAAACCTGTCCCTATCTATCCACCATGCTGAAATGCCTCCTCTCCAGCCTCTTTCTCCACAACTACTTCAGTCTTTCTCCTGAGGGATTTTATTGGTGGTTATTGGTCTGAACCCATTCAGAGTGTATAAAGGAAAGCTCGGGAGCACATTTGAAGGAGAACTGGGTCTTTCTTCTTTCCTTCCATCTCCCTTCCCATAATCCCTTTTCCTCCTTCCCCTTTCTTCCTTCTTAGGTGATGGTGGGAGGGAGAGAGGGGTGTTCTGTACACCAGCAGTCCTTACTCCTGGCTCTATGATTAGGGATCACTTCTGGCTTGGCTCTGGGACCCTATGTGGTGCCAGGGTAAAACCAGAACATGATGCTGCAAGGAACGGGCTGTGATCCCTGCACTCTCTCTCTAGTCCATGAGGTCTTTAGTCTCAAAGTTGCAGACAGCAGACCCAGCAGAGCCTAATTTCTTCTTTGGAATGCCAGTAAAGGCTGAGAGTTGATCTAAATTAACTTTTTGAGAACAATACTGGTCTAACTTTTTGTTTGTTTAGGTTTTGTTTTTTTGGGCCACACACAGAGATGCTCAGGACTTACACCTCACTGTGTACTCAGGAATTACATCTGGCAGTGCCTGGGATACAAGGACCATGTGAGAAACCAGAGATTACAACTGGGTTAGCCATGTGTAAAGCAAGTGACCTACCTGCTGTACTATCACTCAGGCCCTAACACTTATTTTTATTTATTTTGGCTATTGGGCGCCAAACCCAGCAATGTTCAGGGGTTTACTCCTGGCAGTGCTCAGGGGACCATATGGAATGCTGGGGATCGAACCCAAGTCTGCACATGTAAGGCAAACACCCTACTCATTGTGATATCGCTTTGGCCCCAATTTTTGAACCCATTTTTATTGAGGTACTTGGTTTACCATACTGTTTTTTAATTCATTTATGTTACTTTTTTTTTTTTTTTTGCTTTTTTGGGTCACACCTGGCAATACTCAGGAGTTTCTCCTGGCTCTGCACTCAGGAATTACTCCTGGCAGTGCTCGGGGGACCATATGGGATGCCGGGGATCGAACCGGGCCAGCATGGGCCAGCCACGCAAGGCAAACGCCCTACCCGCAGGACTATCACTCCGGTCCCATTTATGTTACTTTAATAAAGTGCTATAGACCTAGTGGTTTATAAATAATGAAAATGTATTACTCATAGTTCTGAGGCTAGTGAGTAGTGAATCTCCCTTCCTGGCTAGTAGATGCTGTCTCTCCTACATCATCTCAAGGTAGAAGGAACAAAAATTATTTTGTGATATTCTTTACAAAGATATTAATCTCAGCCTTGAGAGTGTCACTTTTATGATTTAATTACATTCGAAATGTTCTACCTCCAAATATCTGACTGGGGATTAGGTTCTCAACAATTGAATTGTGGGGACTTGGAATGAGAGGGGTATATACATATTCAATAAAAATGAAAATATAAACTAGTTTACAATACTGTTAATCATATTTTTCACTCATACACCCATCGCTCTACCCTCTCTGGTAGAGGTGATCATGTCCTCTTTCCCTGCTGCTCCATGTCCATCTCCTCCCACATCTTTCATGTGTCCTCTTTTGCTCTATAGAGAGCATCCCAATGAATGGACAGGGCTGTGGACTCTAAGCCTTGTATCTGCACCGAGAGCAATGCTGCCAAGAAGCTACATGCTCCAGACTTTCAATTTGAAAGAGACATTTGGGAGCTGGCAGGCATTTATTTGATAAGAATTTAATGTTGACCATGGAAAGCATTCTATCCCTCTTTGTGTTCCTGAGCCCCACTCCTGGCTCTATGATCAGGAGTTGCTTCTGGTAGTGCACAGGGACCATGTGGAGCCAGGGGTCAAACCCAGACCTCCTGCATGCTCTCAGCCCCTCTGCTCGGTAACCTAGGTAGTATTCTAGTCAAAAATGAGACAGAAGGAAAGAGCTCTGAAATAAACAGCCAATTAATTCTGTTCCATTTTTAAGGATCAAATAAGCTATGACTGCAAAGACCCTCTTGACAGTCCAAATGTGGAATATGTATAAGGAAATGTTTGCCAGTGATGACTGGTATGAAACATGAAGGAAATCACTGATTAGCACACTAAGACAAGAGCACTTACAATTTCTCCATCTTTGCCTCCAAAATCTAAATACAGCATCCTGATCCCATCATCCAGAAGACATTTTCAGCTTTTCATAAGGAGACTGAAGGATGGTTTTGGATAGGGTACCCTCCTGTGGCTCAGTGGTGATAGAAAAGCCATTGTCATAATGGATGGTCAGGCGGCACTCCTGGTTCTTGTAGGTGCAAGCTGAGAGAGAGAGAGAGAGAGAGAGAGAGAGAGAGAGAGAGAGAGAGAGAGAGAGAGAAATGGTGGGAGTCAGTCAATTCCCTGAGCAATTCTCTCCTCAGTCCCAGGGACTAGGCACAGATGCTACAATAAAGACAAAAAATTCTCTATGAAAAACATTTAATTGACATTTAAATGACTCACTTTAGCAAAAGTATATGGACTTACAGTTTGAGCAAAAACCTTATGTTTTTTTACCATTTCCATGAGAGATTGGAGTGACAATTCAGCAGGTAGGGTGCTGACCTTGCATGCAACCAAACTAGATTTGATTCCACAGCCCATATGTTCCCCAGAGCACTGCCAGGAATAACTCCTGATGGCAGAGTCAGAAGTAAGCCCGAGCACTGCTAGGTGTGGCTTATAAAAGAAATCTGTAGCTATACATTTTATATGTATATTTATGTATACATATTATATACATAATATATAATATACATCTACCATTATACATCTACCTCTATACCTAGCATACATCTATATAACTTGGAAAGAGACATGAGAGAATTTATCATAGTAACCTGAGCAAATTGTTTATTAAATCACTGGCATAATAGTGATACATTCCAGGGCTCAATAGCTACTCTGATGAGTAAGCGATGGAATTCATAGGAACATAACCTAGAGCAAAGGGAGTCTGAGGGTCAGAGATGTGACTCAGCCATGAGGTACCTGAGTTTGATCCCTGGAATCATTAAAAATAATGATTATTCATAACAACAAAATATTAATAGCAATACTTCTGTCATTTAATAGCTTATGATCTTAAGGAAGTTGCTTGACCCTTTCACAAAATTTTTTCTTTTTAACTTGATCACTTGATCACTTGACATCCCGTTATTTGTCCCTTTGCTCGAGTGGGTGCCAGTAACATTTTCTTTTTAATCCATAAAATAAAATTGATGAGGGAATTGAGAGAGTTCTCATGCATGGAACCATGAACCGAAAGTTCTACAACATAGAACCAAAAAAAGTACCCTGCTATTCCTAGTTCATTTAATTTCATTTTAAAAACACCAGACTCATATATACAATGAACTTTGTTTCTTGCAATATAAGAAATGAGACAGTCCCTAAAGATATTTCTCCCTGTCTACATTGAGCCCATTTCTGCCACTTCTTAGCAATCCTTGGAGTTCTACTGAAGGCAGTTCATGATTGTACTCCATTCAGCGTGAGGGCAGGGCTAAGGGTGATATAAGAAGGCAGTTCCTTTTGCTTTGTTTAGGCACAGCAAGATGCCTTTTTGTTTGTTTTGTGTTGGGGCCATACTAGTGGTGCTCAGGGTTAGTCCTGTTTCTGCACTCAAGATTCACTCCTGGTGCTGCTTGGAGGACCATATGTGATGCCAGGAATGGAACCCAGATCAGCCAGGTATTAAGGCAAATGCCCTACCAGATCTACTATCTCTCTGGCCCCAGCAAAGTGCCTTTTTGCTTTATTCTTTTCAGTCTTATCCTCCAGTTTCATCATCAATTTTATGAGCTGTGTATCTCAGTCTGCAATAATCAGTGTCTCTGGTTTGGGCCCACAGGCCAAGAGTCCAGGGAACCTGTCCGGGAAGGAAAGGTAATACCTGACACTCCCACCTCATCAACTTCGTTTTCCAATAAAGAGGAGGGAAGGTTTTTCCACAAACCAAACCCAAGGTTCCGGATCAGTAGGGCATGGGGTGCATTAATATAGAATTTAAGTTTGCCTCTAATTTATGCATTTTTAAGCCCACCCAGACTTGACTGGAGTTCAGCAGAGGAAGTTTGACCCCTGTCAGTCAGCAGCGACAGACTCACCTGTGGTGATCTCTGCGATGAGCTCAGCGGAGCTGTGGCAGCCCTGTACTATGCTCCTGGTCCAGAGCGAGAGGTCCCTGCTGGTCTCAGCCCTGAAGAGATGCGTCTCGATCCCCTGCCTGGTCCCAGTGCGTGTCGCAAAAGACAGATCCACTCCAAACTGAGGAGATCCTTTCCCTGGCCCAGAATGCACCAGCCTGTTGAGGAGAGACAGAGAAATCTCAAGATGGAAACGACTTTCTCACCGGATATGTAACCTGGGTAAAAGCCCCGAGTGAGTGATTTGCTCTCTTGTTTTCTGACTGGAAGTGAAATAGCTCACTGTGCTTCTTCACAGTATTTTTCCACCATCTTAGCCAGTTCCTCTTTGATGCCTGAGTCAGATTAAGAAAGAACAACATGGGGCCGGAGCGATAGCCCAACGGGTAGGGCGCCTGCCTTGCACGCCGGCCGGCTTATGCCGCCCGGGTTCGATCCCCCAGCATCCCATATGGTCCCCCCGAGCACCGCCAGGAGTAATTCCTGAGCGCAGAGCCAGGAGTAACCCCTGAGCATCGCCGGGTGGACCCAAAAAGCAAAAAAAAAAAAAAAAAAGAAAGAACAACATTGATCAGAAATAAACCTTGGGCACTGGATTATAGGCCAGAGGTGCCATGCTGAGGGAGCAGGCAGATGAGGTAAATGGGGACACAGGAAGAGGGTTGAAGCACCCAAATGGTGGATTCAGGAGCTAACACTATACACAAAAACCGTAATTGTCAGCAGGTAAACTATTATTACTAAACTATGGTTTATAATAATAAATGCTAAAGCTATTAAAAAGGAGAAAGAACCCCAAAACTGAACATCTGGTTGATTATGCAAAGGAGTTAAAAAATCTGACTCTAGTTGGATCAATTCAACTATGCTCAGCCAAAAGAGATAGAATTAAGGAAATGAGAGGGAACACTTGAGTGTGTAAAATATCTCCTATGATTCCACTCCAGAGCATATATTTGTCCCAGTGTGAGCACAAAGGTGGGTAAAGGAATCTATAATTCCCTGGAATAGACTTGGTTTTCCTGTATTCCTTTATAGCTATGTTGCATATACTCAGGGATATGCATTTTTCATGCACTCTGCCTCCAAATGCAAGTAAACCACCCCTGGAGTCAGCCAGAAATAACGCAGCCTGTGTACCAGAAAGGCAGCTCAAAAGGCTGAAGCACCTGCTTCCACTTAGAAGCTCCAGATTCCATCCCCAACACTAACTGGACCCTGAGTATGACTGAAAGTGATACCTTATGAAAGAAAGAAGTAGTGACCTGTGTGCTTGTGTTCAGGCTTGATAAACAAATGGTGTTGGGAAACAGAAAAGGATGGCACAAATGGTAGTGTTAAGGAATTTCAGAAGTGGTTTTGATTTTGTTTGGTCTGGGGGTCACAAACATTGGGGCTCAGGAATTATCTTAGCTCTGTGCTCAGGGGTTGCTCTTCACAGTGCTCAGGGGATCATGGATCAAACCTGGATCGCCTGCATACAAAGCGCGTGTGTTCAGCTTCTTGACAACCTAGAAGTGATTTCTGTATATGCCTTATACACAGACTTTAAAATTTATGATCTGGATAAAATGTGACTACCACAGTAAATATTTTCTGAAAGTCATTCTTTTTTAAATAAGTATTTTACTATACCACCGTGAAATATACAATTACAAAGATGTTCATATTTGGGTCTTGGTCATATAGTGTTCCAGCACCCATCCCTCCACCAGTGCCCATCTCCCACCACCAATGTCCCCGGTTCCCTCCCCCCCCCCTTCTTGGAGAACCATATGGGATTCTGAGAGCCCAGGTTGGCCACATGCAAGGCAAATGCCCTACCCACTGTAATAGCACCCCAGCCCAGGGTCATACTTTTCAATGGCCACATTAAACATCTCTCTCTTGCTCTCTCTCCTTTTTCTCTATTTCTCTTCCCCTTTTCTAGTGAGACAAATAATTTTCAGGCAACAGTGAATAGAATAAATTTACATCTATCTCTCCAGAGATATATTTTCAGCTTAATCTTTTAATGCAGAAACTTCACCATTTGCTAGATAAATCTGAGGTGTCTAGTTAGTTTGTGGATAAAGGAGACTTTTTTTAGTCAAAAGGCTAGTTAGTTCTAGATCAAAACTTGCAGAAAGGATATCTAAAAGCCTGTGTTCTTATTTTCTTTTAGAGTGGGAGTGTTGGCCACACTCGGCTTTGCTCAGGCTTCTTCCTGCTCTGTGCCTCAGGGATCACTCCTGGAAGTGCTCAGGGGACTGTGTCAAGTACTAAGGATTGAACCAAAGTTGGTGATGTGCCAGTCAAGCACCTCACCTCCTTATTATCTCTCTGCCCCAGGCCCCATTTTGTTCTCTTAAAATCTTAAATCCTAGAGAAAAAAAAATTATCAGCAAAATAAACATTACTGTAGCCTGTTTTATTTCAAACAAGTTTTGAAGTCTAGGAATCTTTATTTTACTAACAAAATTAGAAATTAGGGTGGAAGGATTGGTTTGTCAATGTCAAACTAAAGAAAACAGTTCTTTAAAAATCTGTTGGTTGGGGGCTTCCCGGGATGTTTCGGGTGACGCCTTCTGGTCCGGGCGGCGGTCAGAGCGCTACTGGGCTGAAAGGACGAGAAACTGACAACAGCGAGGAGGCTCCCCGGAGGCCCCAAGGCTGGGCAGGCTGACAGGGGGAGAGGGTTGGGCTTGGGGGGCAGCCCAGCAACCGCGAGTAATATGCCTCTAGGGTCGTGACCGCCGGGGGACCGAGGCAGGACCTGGCCAGACCTAGCCTGGAGGCCTCGCCACCATCGGGCCTAACTTCCCACGGCCGGCTAGGCCTCAGCAGAGGCTCCGTTCCTTGGGATCACCGGGATTCCTGCCCTGATTTCCTGGTCGCCGGGAGATGGCCTCCCAGAGTCCCCCCCCCCTCCCCCGAGGCAAAGGAGGACTGGGATTACCTGGATGCCGCCCAGAGAAGCCTGTACAAAGATGTCATGATGGAGAACCTGGTCTCCCTGGAATGCTGTGGTGTCTCTGAATTACTGCTGGCTTTCTCTATAAATATGGTATCCTGATAGAATTAAGCAAATACCACCCTTGCCTGTCCCTGCTGCAAAATATGCTTTTAAACAGAGATAAGACTGAGGAACCAACTGTGAAACAAGAAATTGAGGAAATTGAGGAAGAAGTTGAATCCCAGGGTGTAATAGTCACAAGAATCAAAAGTGAAATGGATGAGGATACCATGGGTAGAGAAACCTTTGAACTTGTTGGGGAGGTTAGATAAACAGAGAGGAATCTTCCTATGGGAAATACCAAGGGAGTCTTTGACACAAGAACAGAGAATGTTCAGAGGAAATACTAACATTCGGAAGAGACCAAACTCAGAAGAAAAAATGTCATAAATGTGGAAGAATGTGGAAAGGGTTTTGTCCGGAAGGGCCCATTTTATTCAACATCAAAGGGTCCATACTGGTGAGAAACCTTTTCAATGCAAATGAATGTGGAAAAAGTTTTAGTCGCAGTTCATTTGTTGTTGAACATCAGAGAATTCACACTGGAGAAAGACCCTATGAGTGTAATTACTGTGGGAAAACTTTTAGTGTAAGTTCAACCCTTATAAGGCATCAGAGAATCCACACTGGAGAAAGACCCTATCAATGTAATCAATGTAAACAGAGCTTCAGCCAGAGAAGGAGCCTCGTTAAGCATCAGCGGATCCACACAGGTGAAAAACCCCATAAATGTACTGATTGTGGGAAAGCCTTCAGTTGGAAATCACACCTTATTGAGCACCAGAGAACACACACCGGTGAGAAACCCTATCATTGTACCAAATGTAAAAAGAGCTTTTAGTCGCAACTCTTTACTTGTTGAACATCAGAGAATTCACACTGGGGAAAGACCTCATAAATGTGGTGAATGTGGGAAAGCATTTAGATTAAGTACATACCTTATACAGCATCAAAAAATTCACACTGGTGAGAAGCCTTTTCTTTTGTATAGAATGTGGAAAAGCTTCAGTCGAAGCTCATTCCTTATTGAACATCAGGAGGATCCATACAGGTGAAAGACCTTATCAGTGCAAAGAGTGCGGGAAAAGCTTCAGTCAGCTTTGCAACCTTACTCGTCATCAACGAATCCACACAGGAGATAAAACCCTCATAAATGCGAGGAATGTGGTAAAGCCTTTAGTAGAAGTTCAGGTCTTATTCAGCATCAGAGAATCCATATCAGAGAGAAGACTTATTCATACAATGAATCTAAGGGAAAGTTTTGACCCCAATTCTAGTCTTGTTATACAGCAGGAAGTCTACCCTAAGGAAAAGTCTTACAAATGTAACGAGTGTGGGGAAAACGTTTAGTGTCAGTGCTCATCTTGTACAACATCAGAGAATCCACACTGGTGAAAAGCCCTACCTGTGTACTGTATGTGGGAAAAGCTTCAGCCGAAGCTCATTTCTTATTGAGCATCAGAGAATTCACACGGTGAAAGACCCTATCTGTGCAGACAGTGTGGCAAAAGCTTTAGTCAGCTTTGCAATCTTATTCGACATCAGGGTGTGCACACAGGTAATAAACCTCATAAGTGTCATGAATGTGGGAAGGCCTTTAGCGAAACTCAGGCCTTATTCAGCATCAGAGAATACACACAGGAGAGAAACCTTTATAAGTGTGAGAAATGTGACAGAAGTTTTAGTCAACACGCAGCCTTGTAAACCATCAGAAGATCCATGCAGACGTGAAAGCCCAAGAAATCCATGAATGTGATGCTTGTGGTGAAGCCTTCAAGTGCCGCATATCTCTTATTCAGCATCAGAAATTACATACTACATGGATGCAGTCAATGTAGTGAAATATTTCGAAGTTTGACTTGAAACTAGCTATACCCAAGTGCAGTTTCACTATGACTCACAAGAGTCATATTCAGTGATAAAGCATAGTTGGGGCTTCTAGCAAATGGGTTCTAAGTATTCTTCCCACAGGCCATGGAAGATTTATGTTGCTCCTTGTTATGATGGTATAGAGAAAGATAAATGATTTACCATAGCATCTTTTAACAGATTTTACAGCAAAGAGATTAAACCCAGGTTCAGAGCACATGGTTATAGTTAAAGCAGGGAAAGAGTTACAGTGGAACAAGGAAGCTAGACACACAATGTTAAAATAGCACTATTCAAAGAGCCCTTTTCTATCTTACTTGGAGGGTTTTTTTCAGCTTTGTGAAGTGTTTGGCTGTGCATGCCAAAGTTAATTGATTTGCCGTTGATTAAGTTTTTTTGAAGAAAAGTCCAACTTTTATAACTGGTATCCAAAGTTTTTGTCATGTTTAATTTCTTAAAGCCAGTTGTTAAGACATGTGAATTAAAATAAAGGCATTTCTGGTGCCTTGTGCTTCCTGGATCTGTAGAAATTAGTGGACCATTAATTTTTACATGTAGAAATAATGTTGTTTAGTCTAGCAAAGATGTTACTAAAGAACCTTTGGGAGAGTGCCTTTTTTATCCAGGATGGACTCAAAAAGATGGAGGGAAGACATTTTTGTGCCCTCCATCTGTGAAAAATATTTGTAATCCTATACAGATAACATGATTTCTCCACAACCAGTAGCATGTGAAAGTGTATATATTTTGATTACCAAGATTGGAAATATAAAGACCTGGAATCTGCTAGGAGGCAGAGATATTTTAATATTTCTTTTTTTTTTATTTTTATTGTAACTAGACTTTGCATGCATTTTAAAAAATTCTTCTTGATATTAGGGCTTACCTTAGTTTATAGTAATTATAAAACCTATTTATCTGTTTTAATCATTAAACCTTTTTGTTTCGTAAAAAAATCTGTTGGTTGGACTAACAAAGCAACTAGAAGCAAAGATAAACATATGGAGCTACATGAAACTAAAAAGATTTTCAGCTCAAAAAGAAACAGTGACCAAGATACAAAGACAGTCCACAGAATGGCTAAGAATATTCACCCAATACTCATCTGATAAGGGATTAATATCCAGGATATATCAGGCACTGGTAGAACTTTATAAGAAGAAGACAGCCAACCTCATCAAAAAATGGGGAGAAGAAACCTCGACGAGGATGAAATTCGAATGGCCAAAAAGACATATCAAAAAATGCTCATCATCACTAATCATCAGAGAGATGCAAATCAAAACAACAATGAAATATCTCACAACAGAGAGACTGGTGCATACTGAAAAGAGCAAGAACAAGTGCTGGCATGGATACGGGAAAAGGGGACTCTCATCCATTGTTGGTGGGAATGTTCACTGGTACAGCCTTTTTGGAAAACAATATGGACATTCCTCCAAAGACTAGAAATTGAGCTCCCATTTGACCCAGCCATACTACTCCTGGGGATATACCCTGGAAAGCCAAAAACACACAGCGGAAACACCATCTGCACTTTTATTTTCATAGTAGCACTATTCACAATATCCAGAATCTGAAAACAACCAGTGTGCTTGAGAACTGTATGACTGGATAAAGAAGCTTTAGTACATCTACACAATGGAATACTATGCAGCTGTTAGGAAAAATGAAGTTAAGAAATTTGTCTATAAATGGATGAGGATCATGTTGAGTGAAATTAGCCAGACAGATATTGAATGAGTGAATTTATTTGCAATATATATATATATATGTATATATTACAATACCAATATCCAAGGCCAGGCCAAAAATGGATCACAAGGTCTTGTCAAAGGTGGAATCTACCACAAACATGTGAGAGTCAGAGGTTAGATAAGACAGAGAAGGGAACAGTGTGCTAATAATTGTCAAAAGTGATAATACCAGCCTAGAACTGAGCATTGTTTATAAGCTAAAAGATACACATGTTAACCTCTAAATGTATTTATTGCAATCCACAATATATGAGAAAGAATAGAGAAAGAGAGAGAGAGAGAAAGAGAAAGCAACAAAAGAGATAAAGAACCTGCCATAGAGGCAGACTAGGGGATGGAGCAGAGAATCGGGGACATTGGTGGTAGGAAATGGGCACTTGTGGAGGGATGGGTGCTGGAACTCTGTATGACCAAGCCCCAAACATAAACATCTTTGTATTTGTATAACTCATGGTGGTATAATAAAATATTTTTAAAAATCTGCTTGTTGGGGTCAAATAGACAGTATAAGGGTTGAGACTTTTGAGTGCATACAGCTGATCCTAATTGATCTCTGGCATCACAAGTGAGGCCCTGCACAATGCCAGGAGTCATCCTTGAGCACAGAGCCCAGAGCATGCCCTGAGCACAAGAGTGAAGCGCCAAACGAACAAAAAGAAAACAAAACAAAATATTTTGACTGTAAAACTGACTTAAAATTCCCAGGAGAGAATAAATGTTTCCAAGATGATGGAGAAATGGTAACCTCATCAGTGGGATTGTACATTGATGCAGGCATTATGGAAAAGACTACACAACATCTTCCAAAAAACAAAATTAAATCTAGCTTGTGAGCCTTGCACCCAGATTCTGAGTGACAAGAATCAATTCTTTAATTCTCTCTGAATGCATCAAAATCAGTATCTCAGGGAGATATTGCACTCTAGGTCCACTGCAACATTAATCACAATTGCCAAAATATGGGGAGCAGCCCAGTGTCTATTTATCTCGATACTGAAATCTAATTAGTTGAAAAGGTTGAAGAGGGAAAAATTGACTGTTCAAATAAGTGTGAATTATCTAAGATTTATATTTAAACAGAGGATTTTCCATCTGAAGAAACAGCAGACATGATGAATTATGCGTTCCTCTTCAATATGCCAATACCAGTTAATGAAACCTAGAGTACTGCACGGAAACTGAAGTAAAAGCAAATTGTTTGTTACATGTGTGTACATGGGGAAGGGGAAAGTGGGGCTGCTGGGCCACACCTGGCAATGTTCAAGGCTTACTCGTGGCTCTATGTTCATGGGACCATATGAGGTGTCAGGAATCAAAGTGAAAGTGGCTACAAGCACGACAAGCACCTTAACCCATACGCTGTATCTCTGGTCCAAAAGAAAACATTCTCCAGATGAAAATCAAGTGAAGTACATGTGTACTGGGTGCGAGTGTGGGTGACATCCTCCAGAGAGAGCACTAAATAGATCTTTAAAGTTGTTTCATAACTTGGCATGTAAAGAGGGAGAGCATACATTCAGTGAACAAATGAGCATACATTTAGTGAAAAGTACGAGTACATTTAGTGAAACATACTAACACACATCTCTGAATGCAGCAGTTATGTGTACCTAGGTTGAGAAGTCAACATGATGAATGCCCTAAAACCTGAGCTGCACAGGAGGAAGAGAGCGGCATGGAATGCTTCAAGAGCATCGAAGAAATAGCTAAAAGGACAAAGAACCCCCAGCTCCAGGCAAGTCTCTTCGACTCCACCATTCTCCCTGCATTAACATATGCCTTAGAGACCTGGGCCCTATGAAAGCAGGATGAGAACGCTATTCGGGTCTCCCAAAGAGGAATCGAAAGAGCTATGCTTGATGTATCACACCTTACTAAAGTGAGAGAAGGAATCCGGAGTTTTGACCTCCATTGAAGATCGATAGTCAGGGACACTGTCTCATTTGCCAAGGCATCGAAAATCAGATGGGCTGGACATGTAATGCGATTTGGAGACAGCCGCTGGACTAGAGCCATTACCGACTGGGTCCCACGGATGTCAAAAGATTACGTGGCCGCCCACCTACAAGATGGTCAGACTTCTTCATCAAGACCCTGGACGAACGGTTTGAGGCTCTTCGTGATTCCTGAAGCAATCAGATGCCATTGGGCTACACTGGCACATGATAGGGTCAAATGGAAATGTTACTGGCACCCGCTCGAGCAGATCGATGAATAAAGGGATGTCAAGTGATCAATTGATCAAGTGATATACAAAAATGTGGATATTAACCACTACACTGTCCCGGTAAAACAGAGAGCTGTGGATGAATCACGCAATACCAAAAAAATTGGGACAAAGTTAATGGAGAGATATTATAATGAGATATTACCGTGGGTAATGCAAATGCTTTGCTTGCAGCTAACCCAAGTTGGGATGTCAGATGGTCCTTCCAGGCAAGTCCTTACAGGAGTGAACCCTTAACTCAAAGCCAGAAGTAAGTCCTGAACTCAGTGGGCTGTTGCCCAAAATTAACAGGCAAGGTCTTTGGACCAGTTAAAATCAGATCTTTTAAAAAATTTTTTATTATACCACCATGAGACATACAATTACAAAGGTGTTCATAATTGGTTCTTGGTAATACAGTATTTCAGCACCCATCTCTCCACCAGTGCCCCATTTCCACCACCAATGTACCCCACCCCTCCCGCCCACCTCCAGGCTGCCTCAATAGCAGGTACCCCCATTCCCTCTCTTTCTCTCTCTGTCTCTCTCTCTGTCTATGCATCTCTCTCCCTCTTCTTTTACACATTGTGGCTAGCCCTGCAGATATTTAGAGTTTATCACTTAAGTCTCTTTTGTGTATATTCAATGGTGAGTTTTAGTCTGACATTACCATTTCCCACAAACGCTGGTATCTATTTATATCCTATTAATGAATGCAGTCATTCTATATCTGTCCTTTTCCTTCTGAAGATCAGAATCTTTTATTTTATCTCTCTTGGTTATGTGGCCTGATATGGTAAACTTGCAGATCCTAAGATGAGATAGAGAAAAAAAGAGGATTGCATTCGTCTGTGCCTATAAAATCTTCATGCTGAGAAGAATTTGCATTAGCACTGCATATTTCTAAATTCAAGGCATTAAAAATATTGGCTATTTACTCTAGCTCATTATAGGATCCTGTGCTGCCCAATGGTCTGCTTACTGAGATGTCCCTAAGATCTCAGTCATATCATATCTGAAGAATTTAGTACCTGGGTTGTAAGTAACAACAGTATTCTCATGGACCCCATCCAATGCAGAGAACAGGAAGTTTTTACTGGGAATCAAAGAGTAGTACTCAAAATAGATAGTCTTTAGATGGGAGAATGAGGGTTCAAACAAGGAAAGCTTATTTAACAATGCCAAAGACAACATCTGTTGCTATCTTTAGAAGTGTACGGAACAAGAAGAAAAAAGAAGATGCAGCTTTGCATCTATAGACAAGCTGATCTTATGGGTGACTGAAAGAAACTGTAAATCAAAAGAGATCTTGCTTCACTTTGTGAAAGGAATGGTACTTAGTTCTGAGCCTGAGTCAGGTTGAATGGAAAATAAGAAGTGAGCAGAGTTTAGAAAAGACACCTTGCTGCTTCCAATGAATTTAAGTCCTTGTTGGAGAGGATTACACACAGAGGGTCTAGACAGACTGAAACAATATAAATGGAAACTTTAGGAAAATGGGAAATCAAGGAGGAAAGTGAAAGGTTGGAAGACAGGAAAAGTAGAAATGATATTTTTGTGTTTAAAATAAAAAGTGTGTGTGTGTGCATGTGTATGTGGGGGGGTACACCCTGTGACCTTGTTCCCAGGCAGAATTATATGAGAGATTTTTTGAGTAATCATTTTTCACTTTGGAGAAGAGGAAATGGTAGTTCATGAGGAACTGTATCCGTGTATAATTCACTTGATTACTAGGAAAGGAATAGGATAAAGAAAATAGAAAGAGCACATTGATGCTCATTTGGGCTTAAAGAAGCAATGGGTACAAAATGTATTAGATGAGAACTTGTTAAATGATTAGAGCTAGTATTAGTCAACTGAATTTAGGATGAGGCAGAACTGTGTTCTCAGACCGGTCGTGCTAATTTTTTTTTTTTTTTTGCAGTCATACCCAGAGATGCTTTGGGTCCTGTCTGACTGTGTGCTTAAGGGATGTGTTCAGTGGAAGTCAGAGGATCATGAGGTGCCAGGGATCGAATCTGGGCCACCTACATGCAAAAGCATGCCCACTAGTGCTTTCTCTTATCTCCCTCTTCCCTTGTTAAATATTTTCATTGGTTGGTTTTGCTTTTTAGTGTTAGTTTTTTGGATTTTTGTTGTTTTGTCAGTCACACTTGGCTGCGTTCAGGGCTTACTCCTGGCTCTGTGCTCAGGGAACCCTCCTGAAGGCACTCATTGCACTAGATGTGGTACCAAGGATCAAACTCGGGCTGGTAAGTTTGATCCTTGGTACCACCAAGGCAAGAGCCTTTCCTGCTGTACTATATCTCCAGTCTCTTTTTCCCTTTCTTTTCTCTCTCTCTCTCTCTCTCTCTCTCTCTCTCTCTCTCTCTCTCTCTCTCTCTTCCTTCTGTGTGTTCCCAGAACTCAGAGGACTGGAGTTTTTAATTCTGGCAATTTTTGACCAACCAGGCGGGAAATTCAATGCAAAAACCCAAGGTACTGCTGCTCGGGCTCTGAGTGCTAGAGATGCTCAGTGACACTCGGCAGTGCTCAAGCTTCACTTGGGCTGCACCCAGCAATGCTGAGTGACCATGTGGTTGTGGGGGTAAATCAAAGCTGGACAAATGCAAACTATGAGCTTTCACCCTGAGACTCTCTGCCTGACCCCTCATCAACGACTTTTCTAAAGCTGTAAAGAACATGGACTTCAAGGCAATGGTTGGTCCAAACTGGGATGGATAGGCAGCACAGAACCAGAACATGGGGCTGATCAACACTGCCACTAGAATCAAAAGTTGACAATTACAAAGCTAGAAAAAGGAGAGCTACAAACAGATACGCTGCTGGAAATGTAGTTGATGGTGACTCAGCACAGTTGACCTGAGCTCCGCCAGGAGAGATCCCTGAGTGCAAAGCCAGGATTAAATCCTGAGCACTAATATGTGTCGAAAGTGCTAATACCAACCTAGAACTGAGCATTAAATACAGACAAAAAGATACATATGATAACTTCTAAATGTATTACAATCCAGAAGGTGTAAGAGAAGGAAGAGAGAAAGAGAGAGATTGAAAGTGAAAGAGAGAAAAGAGATAAAGAGCCTTCATAGAAGCAGGCTCAGGGAGGGGGAGGGAATCAGGGACATTGGTGGTGGGAAATGGGCACTGGTGGAGGGATGGGTGCTGGAACACTGTATGACCAAAACCCAAACATGAACATCTTTGTAATTGTATATCTCACACTGGTACAATAAAATATTAAAAAAAAATAAATCCTGAGCACCACCCAACATGGCCCCAAACCCTAAACAAAATCCAAATAAAACCAAAACAAGCAAAATGAAATATAGCTCCACACAAGTAGTATGATGCTAAAAGAAATCAAAGTAGCAACAAAATACTTGAAATGACTTTACTAAGAGCATAATCTGGAAATACTTTATCCAGAGAAGAAAACTGTGCCTGAGGAAGGTCTGAAGAGCAGTGGTGCCACAGTCTGTCTGGACATGCACAAGTTGATCAGTGACTGTCCAGGGATGCAGAGTGTGCACTCACCTTGGGAATCTGAAGTTCACTACAATTCCTAGATTAGGCTTAAGAGAAACACAGAGGATGTACTCTGGGATCTAAGGTGGGGCAGGAGTGTTTTTAGCTAGGCAGCCAACTCTGTTCTTGGGAGGGTGGGGCCTCTCAAGGATTTCTTGCTCTTGTGTCAAGATTGACAACTCCTAGTTAAGACCATGTTGGGGGAAATAGACTTGCTTAATTATGCAACTATCAATTAGAGGCCAAGTTGAGCTTCATCTCTTCAAGTCAGCAGCCCTTCCACTTCATTCCCAATGTCCCTAGCAAGCCATGTGCTGCCCTGTTTCATCATCACCACCTCACCTTGCTCGTGACACTTGATGTCCACCAGGATAGGAAACTCATAGCATCTCTTGGGTTTAACAGCGTGCCTAGCACCTGGTAGGGATTCAGAAATACTGGTCGAATTATTACATGCATGAATACAAATTCTGTTTTCAAAGTAAAGTATACACACACACACACAGAGTTGAACTATTTTGAAAGGCCATGAAACTTGGGAAGGATGACAGACATCCTATCAGACTGTTGATCTGCAGATCACACTTGAGAACACTGATGGTACGAAGACCAGCTGCCCATTAAGGTTTTAAGAGTCATCGTCGGGACATTTGGAAAGGCAGAGCTAAGGGTACAATTGGTTTGCCTGAGCTTCTCCCCTCTCTGCCAGGAACAGTGTTTTTTTTTACATTCCGTCCAATATTCTTCCCAAAGATTTTTTCCTAATCTGAAATCTCAGGGGGGAGGGGTGGGGGATGAAGGAGAACTCTGAAATAGCTATTATTTATATTTCTATTATTTCACATTTGAAGTTATTTGTGGATTGCTAAAAACATGTCTCTTATCTATGGTAAGGATAAAACAACAGGAACCAACAAAATGCTACTCTTGTAGGAGAAAGATGATTTTCTCACCCAGCTAGAAACACCCCCATCCCCACCTCCCACCCCACTGCTAGGACAGACTTTCATGTGGCAATTTCTACCCAGTTACTAAGATTTATCTCTCAGACACCCAGAGAAGCCAACAGACAGGCTTTTGTTCCCTAAGGAACACATTTCTATGGATGGAAATAAAGGCAGACAAATGCCAGCCTGATTTGACATTTTCTACTGGCAAGGAGTGGCACCAAGTGACCAGAACTGAATAGGAACCACAGTCCATTAGAGAGAGGATGACACAGTGAGAGAATAAAGTCAGATTCCCCAGCTCAGCTAGCTGGCCTAGATTAAGAAACTTAAACCTTCCAGGCCTTAGTTTCCCCAAGTGTAAAGTGGGAATAATGACAGGTTACTTTCTGGTGGTGTGATGAGGATGCTCACGCTAACACGAATACCGCATAGAATAGTACCTGCAATAGTATATGTAATGACAGCCATTATTAGCATTGATTTAATCAGGGCAGGACATTTTTATCTGGTTATTCTCTGTCTATTGCTTAGCACTTAGAACAGCTCCAGGCACATAACTGGTACTCAGTAAATATTTGTTCTGTGCATGACTAAATGAAGAGCTAAGCTATAAAGATGACTACTTTCCAAGAAACTTGTGATGAATGACTGCTATGAAATATTATGACTTTTCTCCCACACTCATCTCAGCAGAACAAAACAGCTAATTTCCTATCCAAGAACCTGAGTTTATAGCCACTAAATGCTAATTTACAGATTAATTCAGTCCTGGGGGTAAAAATGATCTTGAAAGGCAAGTTGGATAGGCTGTTCTATGAGATTAGCCTAATACACTTTTCTGCTTAATCTTTCAAATCCATCCTTAGCAACTAGTGTTTATAAGAGTGACTCAGTTGTCAAGTAGGTTTTCAGCACTTTCTTTTTTTTCATCAGAAGAAATGGGTACAAGTTGAAAATTTTCTCCCAAGAGTCAATCACTAAGATTTAACATTCATAGCCAGCACATACCCAGTGCACACTGTAGACAAACCAATTCCTATACCCAGTAAAAAGAAAGATGAAACTCCTTTAAATTACCCTTAGTGCCCAAAGTAGTAGATAGTGGAAGGCTCAGTGTGACAGTGTGTTGCTGCCACTTTTAAGTCAAACTCTCTATGATTTGGGCAAAGCTAGCAGTAGAAATATTTAATCCTTCGGCGAGTAGCATACCCAAATGTTTCTCTGACAATACCTGAGCAACTAGAGTGTATATTTAAGAGTCCTAGATCCTCAGATAAGACCATTTGCCCAACGGGTTCTAAGGAAAACAAGAGCCCAGGAAAGATCACAGGGTTTAAGAGCACATACTTTGCAAGCACATGGTTACAGGATCAAATCCCTGGTGTCTCACACCTGTCAAGAGAAATTTGGGTAGCACTGCTCTCTGTGATCTCTGGACCCACAATTTCCAGCTGTACCACAGCATCATAACTAAAAGGAGTACAGAGCCAAAAAGAGAGTCCCAGAGTAATGCTCTTGCCTTTCATGTGGCCAACCATGTTTCCATCCATGGAATCACATATGGTCACTGTACCTTTCCACAGAGCAGGAGTAAGACCTGAGTACAACTGGATGTGTCTCAAACTCCCTTTTACACATACACAAATTAAAGGTGTGCAAAGCTCCGTGAGCACCATGACTGAGTGTGTGAACTCCGTAACTCCTGTGTGATATCTGATGAGCAAAGTTAAAAAATATACTCAACCACTTGAGCCAGGCATACAGCAACCCGCAGTCATCAACCACGAAACAATGAAAGCAGTGGTGTGGGGCAAAGGGAATAACAAAAAAATTTTTTTTCAATACATAAAGAGAAAAAAAAACCTGTCACCCAATGGGGAGGCTTATGCCCTCAATTTAATTCTGGGTAGGTATTAGAGAACGCTGCAAAAATGTTCCATAGGAAAACATTATTATTAATATCCTTAATTAAAACAAAAACAGTTGCAGCATACAGATTCAGCCAAATTAGTAAAATTACATATTAGGTAACTGGGTTGCTAGGCAATATTACATCCTTATTTTACTTAATTACTGTAATTAGCATGTCCCAGCAGATGCCACAATGCAAGTCACACACACAAGCAAACAGAAAGAAAAAGCAAATGGTCAGATCTCTTCAAGGCTCCTGGTGTTCTCTAGTCTTTCATCCAATAACCATCCTTCAGATGTGAGGGGAAAGATGAGGAATGTGAAGCCAAAGGTCAGGTAGGACTGGCCTAGGAACAACTGCCTCACCTCTATCCTTCAAATACAGGGGTAAGACAGCAATTCCCATCACTTGTAAAGTTGAGCTATTGTGAGCAAAGAATAATCTGATACAGGAGAAAACAAGCATCAAAGTAGGTTAGAGGAAGCCAGCAACCATTGAGTGCAATATCCTGATGGGCATTTGGAGACAAGCGATTGTCCAACATACATTTTCCATGGCTCATGGTTTTCACAGCCCACTGCCAGAAGCCATATGAAGAGAAGGATGTGGATCCTATGTTTTGAACAAAGGCAATAATGCACTTATTCATTTTCTTTCCTCTGTGACTCTGAGAAGTGGGATTCTAAGCTCTATTTTGCAAACAAGGAATCCATGGTTCTGTGAGTAAAGAGCTGCTTGGATCAGAGCACCCAGAATTTAAACCCAGGTTCATGTGATTTGAAAATCCTTAGTATTTCCATGCTACCAGGAGCAGGGACCAAATTCCATCTCATCAGCTTTAAGTCAAAAGAAAATCAAAATGGAAGAGTTCAATGAACTGCAGGTTGTGCCTGGGTTTAACTTCTGTGCCCCCTGCCTTCTCCAGTGATAAGTTACCAAGCTGATGGATATTCTCACAGCCAATAATCCAATGTCTTGAGAAATTTCTCCTTTTCCGTTAATACACTTTTTATTATTTAGCAATCTTAGAGCTCTAAATTTTTAATATTCTTTGAATTTTCTGATTATCTTTTACTTATTTTCTTAACTCTGTCTGGTGTTCAGAACCAGCTTTGGGTTATAAATTGAGAGGTTCCAGCATCCACATTTGCTTTTGTTTCTGAGCCACATGCAGCTATGCTCAGGGGTTATTTCTGGTGGTGTTTAGGGGACTATACAGTGCCAGAGATTGAACCCTTGTTCTCTTGTATCCAAAGCATGAATTCCAGCCTGCTGAGCTATGTCTTGGGCTCAAGTGCTCCCTGTGTTATCTCACACTACTTTCCCATACATACAACCAACCACCCTTTCTTGGCCCAATCATTTTATCTAAATAATGTTAAGACACTATGTGTCTTAAAAGTAATGTTACACAGAATGCCAAATAATTTGCATGGGGCTGGAGAGCTAGTTCAGTGGGCTGGGCATGTGCTCTGCATACAGGAGCCTCAAGTTCAACCCTCTAGTGCTGCAAGGGTCCCTAAGAACTGCTGGGAGTGAGTTCTAAGCACTGAGGTGGGAGTAGCTCCAAGTACTTCTATGTATGTCTCCCCCAATATATACCAAGTACCTTCCAGTTATTCACTTCTATTACTTTCTCCAGTCTTAACTGTTGGCCATCATTCTTCATCACTTCTTCATCACTATAGCTAAATAAAGTCTGCTAAATAACTACATACATATCAACAATGCTTTGAAGTAAAACACTCTTTCCACCTTCTTTTTAGAAAAAGATTCAGAGAGAGCTATTTTGCCCAAGAACACACAGAGGCTTCATGACTGGTTGATCAGAGGCAATGCCTGGTTGGTCAGATTCCAAAGTCTATGGGATTCCTCATGGAGTTTGAGAATCACCTCATTAATACTGGAGGGCTTCCAGGCAGCCAGGAGAAGAGGGATGAAGACTGTAAGTGTGAACATGGGGATAAACAGCCTGGACAGTGTGGGCACACAAGGCATTCACCCTTTGCTTTTCAGTTTGACAAAGTATAGCTCCTAGGCTATGCAGATTCCTTTACACTGAATCAGTGGCTGCCTGAGGCACACATTTGCTAAGAGTAAGGAGAATGAGTATGAAAACCACAGACTCTAAGTCCTGTGTGCCTAAGAGAATTGGCCCACACCCCATGGAAAGCATTAGAATATTTCTGAGCTTGGCCTGAGGCAGCAACTGCTTTTAGCATTTAGAAGCAGGTTAGTTCCTTAGGTTTCCAAAGATGACCCAGTATGTAGAGACAAAATGCTGTCTCTGGCTCCCAAGTGGTGTACTAGGGGAGAAGCATCTATTCCTGAAAACCTCTTTCACTGCTGTTCCAGGCCTCCCACAGGCCCACACAGCAGCTAACCCGGCTCACAACAGTGCCACTATTCTTTCACCAGCTCGGTGCTTTCTGCCATCCTCCATGGGACTGTGCTGGGTTAAACCTTCTTTTGGGTTCTAGGAGTTCTGTGCCCTCAATCCTCCCTTTGATAGACCTAACACACTTGCCAGTTACTGCACACAACAACAAAACAACACATTTCCTTTCTTTCTTCTTCTTTTTTTTTGAAATGTTCTATAACATCAGGTAAGCGGGCCAAAATAATAAGGTGTTCCCAAGACTCATAAAAAATTGATGAATGGAATAGCTGAAATCACAACGTGCTTGCAAACTTCCAGAGCGCACTGCTAGATACTATCTATACCTTGGAGGCCCAGAGAGAGTGTCAGGGTTTGGCCATTGGAGCAGCACAAACCCCTGGGCTCCTTTGCACTGTGCTATGTACCTTAAGCAAGCGGGAGGAATTCTGAAAACACAATCACATTTTCCTCTTCCAGAAAAACAGAAACTGATGGTGCCTGTACCTAACGAACGAATCAAATATGGACTGTCTGGGGGAGTAACTTGATTAAGAGAAATCCGCTTCCTCTTGGCTACAGTCCCAGACAGTGCCTGTCCACTTACAGCCCAGGTACCAAGCTAAACAAGCCATTCAAATGTTTTCACTCTGGGCTGAATTCTGCCTCCCACTCCCACAGCTCATGCTGGATCCCTAACTCACAATATGATTCTATTTGGAGCAAAAGGTCATGAAGATTCAGTGAGGCCATATGGATTTGCCCCTGGTCAGATGGGGTGGGTGTCCTTTCACTAAGGAACATCCAACGCTCCTCTCTCCCCAGTGGAGATGGTGACAATTTACAAGAAGGGAAGCAAGGTGGAAGGCAGGAAAGCTGGGGTCACTGGCAGAGGGTGTGAGCACTGGCAGTGGGATTAGAGTTGGAACATGAGGCACTTAGAACTCTATTGTCAAAAACGTTGGGAATCCTAAATTTAAAAAAAATCCTAAATTAAAAAAAAAAGAAAATAATAGCAACAGATTTCCTCCATAACAGAAGTGGCCTCTGTCTGGGCTTTGGGGACAGCAGCATTCTGAGTGCCTTTGGGGGCTGTGGGTACTGCAAGAGAGAGGCGGGGTGAGAAGCCTGGGATAGGGGGAGGTGGGTGGGAGCATCTGACCTTCCACTTTCAGGCTGCCACTGTAGATTGCCACTGTAGGCTGCCACTGTAGGCTGCCACTTTCAGACTGTCACTGTAGGCTGCTACATAGGCTGCCACTGCAGGCTGCCACTGTCAGGCTGCCACGGTAGGCTGTCACTGTAGGCTGCCACTTTCAGGCAGCCACTGTAGGCTGCCACTATAGGCTGCCACTGCAGGCTGCCACTGAAGGCAGTGAAGCAGGGAGAGTCAGGACTGCCTTGCTGGTGAACACAGATCAAGTCAGGACTATAGTCTGCTGGTGTGGCTCATGCATGTGGAGAGAGCATGCTCCTGCTGAAGGGAAGGCTGGGCACTCTGGGAAAGGGTCAGGCCTCACTGAGGTTTCCATGTGCCCAGGTCACAGATGCTTTTCCCTTGGCATCTACTGTTCTCTGCAAGCCCAGCAAGGGGAAACCGAAGGGATTTCCCCTTTCCTCTCCGGACTGAATGCAGGAGTTCGGAGTGGCTGGTGAGCCTGTAAAGAAATGTTGGGGTCCCCAGAAATAAGTCTTTTGATGTCTTAAGATGTTTCTGTGTACCTGTCCCTCTTTCGAGGCTTCTCTTTTTTTTTTTTTAGTATTTTATTAACCACCGAGATATACAAAAAAAGATATACAATTAAAAAGTTTATGTTTGGGTTTGGTCATACATTGTTTCAGCACCCCGCCCCTCCACCAGGCCCATCCTCCCACCACCAACACCCCTCCCCCCCCCTCCCCCGCCCCCCCGGCAGGTTCTTTATTTCTTTCCCTTCCTCCTCTCTTCTCTTCCTCCCCCCCCTCCCGACTATGGATTACAGAACATACATTAAAAGGTTGTCATGTTATCCTTTTTCGAGGCTTCTCTTTAAATGGTTATATCAGCTCGTTTCTTCATGCCTGGCCCAGGTCCTTGGGGCCCTGCTGGTTCTGTACTGAGCCTTCATAACACTCCGCAAGATGAGAGCCCTCCAGTCTGCCTGAACTTCTGATGGACACTCACGGACATGCACTAGTCCAATCACCTGCCCATAGCAGGACCAAATGATGTCACTCCATAGCAGTCCTGGTGCAGGGAACTTACTGAGATGAGGGAGATGTTTATTCTCTTTCCATGAGTTTCAAGGGCCTGAAGAATCATTTCCAACAATTTTTCACCAACCACGCTGGTGGTTCAATGTGAGGGCCCAAGAATACAGCAATACTCAAGAAACTTTGTGGCACAGGGATGGAATTGGGTCTGCTGCATTCAAAGCCTGCACCCCAATCCTTGCACCATCTCCGTAGCTGCAGGAATATGGTCTGCCCAAATGGCAGCAGCTAGTCACACTGGTTGAGCACTTGAAAAACAGTGAGAGTAGCTAAGGAACTAGGGTTTTCCCATCTGTATTTGACTTTTATTCATTTAAAGAACCACATGAGTCAGTGGTGGCCACTGGGGTTGGCAAAACTCGTTGACTCCCTGCAGGATGAAGTGAGAGGGGTTAATCTTCATCCTTCCTAGCATCTGCTTATGTCTATGGTTCCAAACCAGGCTGTGCCCTCACTTTCCTGAACCACTACCTCCCTATTACTCACTTCACCTTGTGCAGCTCTCTGGGTCTGAATTCCCAAGAGTTTGAAAGCCACTGCTAAACCTCATGGATAAAACTAATGGTATAATCTGCAAAAGTCATGGCTGCATTTGAATGAACACAAAGGCATAATCTGAATCTTCCTAAAAATGTTTTTTTTTTTGGGGAGGGGGAGGGCAGGAGCAATAGTACAGTGGGTAGGGCGTTTGCCTTGCAAGTGGCCAACCCTGGCTCATTCCTGGCATCCCATATGGTCTCCTGAGCACCATCAGGAGTAATTCCTGAGTACAGAGCCAGGAGTAACCCTTGAGCACTGCTGGATGTGACACCCCCATGCTCGAAAAAAAATGTTTTTGAATGCTTAATGATTTAAGGCAGATTTTGATTATTGACGTTTTATTAGAAACATCAACAATACTTATATACTACCTTGCTAAATATTTTGAAGCTTTGGGACTAATAAATTAAATTATATCTTATTTTATTAAAATAATTACTAAGAAATGATTATTATTAATTATTATTTAAAGTGGTCTAGGCTAATTCCTGTGACCTAAATTATTCTAATCACCTCTAAAGTCAATAATTGCCATTTTCAGATTACCCTTACTAGTCTCCAAATAAATGAAAGTAGAGGATTTTTTTTCTTTTTTTTTGGGGGCAAGTGTTATAGATAATACCTGAAGGTACTCTGGAGCTATTTCTTTTTTAAAAATTTTTATTTTACCACCATGAGAACAATATTACAAGGATGTTCATAATTGGGTCTCAGTCATATATTGTTCCAACTCCCGTCCTTTCACCAGTGCCCCATTCCCACCACCAATGTCCCCACATCCCCCTCTCCCAGCTTCTGGAGCTATTTCTGCCTCTATGCTCAGGGTCATTCCTGCAGTGCTTGGAATGAAACTTCAGTCAGGCATGTGCAAGGGAAGTGCCTTACCCACTGTACTGTCTCTCAGCTCTGTAAGAGGAATTCATCTTACAGAGTCAATTCATCTTACTCCTTACATCTAAGGAGTCTCATCTCTACTCACTATTGCATTAAATTGTGTGGTACCTCTTATTCTGTGGCTGAGTCTCTTCCTGTTCCATGCACCCAAGTCCTGATCACTCATCTGGTGCCCTAGTTCCTCCAGCACAGAGAACTCGTGTTTCCACCTGTCTCTTGCTGCCAAACCTTCATCTACAAAGCTCTGCTTACTGAAACCAATATCCTGAGGAGTGCCTCACAGAGTGCATCAACTCATGCAAAAGATATATCAGGGTACAATAGGGGCAGGCAGGGAGACCGGGATGACTGGGATGCTGTTGGCCTGCCTAACTTCCAGGCAAAGACACAGGCATAGAAGTAACAGAATGGCTCCATAGTCTGAAAGTCACAAAGCAGCCTGGCCACAAAAGTGAAAGGTTTAGGATGCCAGCTTCTTGAAGACCAGACTCAGTTGTGATCCATTTTCGGGCTCACAAAAGCACTTTTGAAGCATCTTCACAAAAGAGAGCAAAGTTAAGCCACATAAGACAAACATAAGCCACATAAGACAAACTGCCACATGAACACTAATCATGGAATGAAGAGCCTATGACACGGGCCTGCTGCCTGAAGAACCATCACACAACTGGGAGGAATGCTTATTGCATATCTAACGCTGGGTGAGCAGTCACAGGACATTCTTTGGGTGCCACTTGGCGTCCCTGCCTTGATCTTGCCTGAACTTTATATGACTCATCTCAAAGAAAATGGGACAAGGGCCGGAGCGATAGCCCAGCGGGTAGGGCGTTTGCCTTGCACACGGCCGGCTCATGCCGGCCAGGGTTCGATTCCCGGCATCCCATATGGTCCCCGAGCACCGCCAGGAGTGATTCCTGAGTGCAGAGCCAGGAGAAACCCCTGAGCATTGCCGGGTGTGACCCAAAAAAGCAAAAAAAAAAAAAAAAAAAAAAGAAAAAAGAAAAAGAAAATGGGACGGAGATCCAGGAAAGTGGCTAGGCTGGGACCAACTGAGAGACACCACCACTCCTTCCTGATGGATACAGTGCTGAGCCTTTATGCACAGAGTAATGTCTGGCTATACAAGCTCATTATTCTCTCAGATTAATATGTGCAGCTTGTGGGGGGGGGGGGCGTTTGCCTTGAATGCGGCCAACCCAGGTTTGGTCCCTGGCATCCCATATGGTCCCCCAAGTACCACCAGAAGTAATTCCTGAGTGCAGAGTCAGGAATAAGCCCTGGGCATCACTGGGTGTGACCCAAAAAAAAAACACCTCCCAAAAAACCCAGAAGTTCAGCTCAGTTCTGAAGGACTATGTGAGCATTGCTGCAACAGGAAACAGTGAAGGAACCTGTGGAAATCATCACAGTGGGTCAAAATGGTTTCAAACTGCAAATACATCACAGACAAGGCCATGGATACCTGGTGGCAAGAAGAGGATATGTGTGGACGGGACTGAACCAGGCCTCCTTCCTCCGCTGCATACTGTCATAGATTAAAAGGTCCTTCTCAGTCAATACAACCAGGCTGGGCTTCCACTGCTTTTCATTCTCCCCAGAAATCTGAAACAGAGAGCAGAAAAAGCTGTGTGAGGAAAAGGGTGATTAGAACAGAGGAACTGATATTTATTCCCACCCCATTCAAAAGAACCAACTGTCTTTTTTTTTTAAGTATTTTATTATACCACTGTGAGATATACAATTACAAAGATATACAATTAAAAAGTTCATATTTGGGTTTTGGTCAGTGTTCCAGCACCTATCCCTCCACCAGTGCCCATTTCCCACCACCAATGTCCCCGATGCCCTCCCCCCTTCCCCCCAGCCCGCCTCCCATGGCAGGTTCTTTATTTCTTTTTTTTTTAAAAACATTTTATTATACCACCATGAGATATACAATTACAACGTTCACATTTGGAGGTTTCGGTCACATAGTGTTCCAGCATCCGGTCTTTCCATTCTTTTTTTTTTTAACATTTTATTATACCACCGTGAGATATACAATTACAACGTTGTTCACACTTGGGGGTTTCGGTCACACAGTGTTCCAGCACCCCGCCCTCCACCAGTGCCCCTCAGCCACCACCCATGTCCCCAATTCCCTCCCCTCCCACATCCTGCCTAAATGGCAGGTTCTTTATCTCCTCTCCTCTCCCTCTCTCTCTCCTCCTTCTCCCACACATTGTGGGTTGCACTACATACACTTAGAAGCCATCATTTGCATTTTTTGTCTGTATTTACTGCTCATTTCTATGTTAGTATCAGAACTTTAGACATTTATTCACACATGTTCCCTTCTCTATCTAAACCAACCTCTGACTCCCACACGCTTGTGGTAATTTCCACTTCGGTAAGATCACCTAGTATATTTATGTCATGCAAATAAATGCAGTCATTCTATGTCTCTCTCTTTCCTTCTGACTAATTTCACTCAACATGATTCTTTCCATATCCATCCATTTATAGGAAAATTTCATAACTTCATTTTTTCTGACAGCTGCATAGTATTCCATTGTGTAGATGTACCACAGTTTCTTTATCCAGTCATCAGTTCTTGGGCATACTGGTTGTTTCCAGGTTCTGGCTATTGTGAACAGTGCTACTATGAAAATAAAAGTGCAGATTGTGTTTCCGCTGTGCGTTTTTGGAGAACCAACTGTCTTTGGTTTAGGCTGTAAACTCAAAATAGGAAGAAACCAACAGGGTCAGGAATCCTGACTATGGAAGCATGTTTGCCTAAGGACCTTTGTGTGTATAGTTAGTCAGTCAGTCCAGCCACAAAGCACCTCAGCTCCCAAACGCCTGTCCTTGTCTCTTGCCTGACATTGAGCACTGATACCTTTATTTCACCACAGGAGACAGAGACTTGGGGGGACAGAAGCATTCCCAGCTGGTTGTTTGTTAGAGTGCATTTGTTTGGTTTTTGGGGGGCTTGTTTGTTTGCTTGTTTTTGATACCTAGAAGTTACTTCTGGTTTTGCACTCAGGAAATACTCCTATACTCGAGGGATCATGAGATGTGGGGATCACCCGGATTAGCTACTGCAAGGAAAACTCTATACTATGTCTCCAGTCCCATGTGTTTTTTTTTTTTTTGTATTTTTTTTTTTTAAAATTGTGAAATGGTAAGGTCTGGAAACTTTTGAATCAATATATAAGGGCCTTGAAAATGTCTGTCTGGACAAGTCTGACCGAGCCTCTTAGATAATCTCTGTTTCAGGTGCCATCTTGAATTTCTCTTGCTCTATTGAACTTTTCATTCCATTCACCACAGGTAATTCTTTAACCCCAGGGCTGAGAAAATATGGGAAGGATCTGAGAGACTGCAAACATCAGATGGATGATTCAATCCATCCTTTAAAGTCCCATCCAACCCAGAGCTTCTCTGTAGTTCAGCTCTTTTCTCATGAGCCATCCCCCTCTGCCCAAGGCTGATCCTCCCAAACTCCATAAATATTTGATCAACAAAAAATCCTTCTTTCAATCTGAACTCTAGACCCTGGGATCAAGCTTTACATTCAGTTTGGGGGAAATTCATTGCTCGAGCTTTATTCCGCAAAGCCTAGAGCACGTCCCATCAGCAGTTGGAAACTTGCTAGAAATGCAGAGAGAAGTAGCAGGTCTTGCCCTGAACCACTGAATCAGGATCTGCATTTTAACAAGATTGTCAGGTAAGTTTCCTAATCTCATTAAAGATTAAGAAATACGGCTGTAGATGAGGTTAAGAAGATCTTCTCTGACACTGATAATTAATTCAGTGAAGATTCAACAGTTTCTTAACAAAGCACTATTGAAGATCTGTTTGGAATTAAAGGATGCTAGGCAGTAAGCTAAATAAATGATCGAGCAAATTTCTCCTCTTTCTATCTGATCATTAACCTTTCTTGAGTGCCACAGACAAATCTGAATTGAGGCTCAAAGCGAGCAGTGTGACTTTAGGAATGCATGATGAGAGAAGATGTGTAGGGGGTGGAAGGGAATAACCCCGTCATTTGTATAGTTTCAGAGGCTTCCTGAGTTGGACTTTGTGCTCCAGTATTTATTGCTTATGTGATTCTGGGTAAATACTTCTAATCTCCCAGCCCCCAGCTAAAACTAATATTGTAAATGAATGCAGTGAAGCATAATGACACTGGGAGTAGGAGAGAAATACTGAGCATTTGCCTTGCACACGGCTGACCGTGGTTAGAACCTCAGTACACAGTAAGATCCTTTGGGCATCAGAGCAGCGATCCTTGGGTCTAAAGCCAGGAGTAGACCCTAAGCACCACCAAGTCTGGCCCAAATCCCTCTCCCCCATCCCCACTCCTAAAGAGTATAGATTTTGGAGCTACAAGTGTTTAAACAAATCACAACTCCACAATCTACTAGGAATGGAATCTTTGGCAAGTCAGCTCATCTCTTTGAATCTCAGTCTCTTAAACTGTAAAATGGAGACATAATAGTACTTATATCACAGCATTATTATGAAGTTAAATGAAGTTAAACAAGGTTTGAGAAGCTTGCAAAGAAGGGATTATAACAATCCATGATAGCACATACTTCATAATGCTACAGTGGAGACTGAAGTATTCTAAATGAGTCAGTATACTTAATTTGCTTAGCACGGAACAAGGCTGGTGCTAAGGCCCTCACTGAAACTCAGGATGCAAAAATATGGCAGACTCACCAATTTTTAAGCTTGCCAAAAGAGGAATGGGGAGACAGTACAGGCAGTGCCAATGAGACAGACTGACTGCTCTCATTTGTGGGATATAAAAAGCATAGTAGGAGACTGATACCCAAGGACAGTAAGCACAGGGGCCAGAAGGACTACTCCATGATTGGAAAATTGTCACAAGTCAGGGGGGCGGGGCACAGGAGAGCAGTTAGGACAGAGAAGTGACAACTATGACAGTAATAGTTGGAAATGATCAAGGAGATAAACAACATGATATCCTTTCAGTGCCTGTATTGTAAAACAGAATGCCCAAGGGGCTGGAGTGAAATACAGTGGGTAGGGTGTCATCAGCCGACCCCCAGTTCATTCCCTGGCATCCCCAAGCTGCACTAGTAGTAATTCCTGAGTGCAGCGTTAGGGAGCAATCCTTGAGCATCATAAGTGTAACTCAAAAAGTCAAGAAAAATATATACCAATCATAATGCCCAAAAAGGAACGGGACAGAGAGAGAGAGAGAGAGAGAGAGAGAGAGAGAGAGAGAGAGAGAGAGAGAGAGAGAGAGAGAGCCATAGCAGCATAGTGCAGGTGGTGGTAAGGAAACTGGTGACACTGGTAGTGAGAAATGTACACTGGTAAAGGGACAGGTGTTGTTAGAACATTATATGACTGAAACTAATCATGAACCACTTTGTAACTGTATGTCTCATGGCAATTCTATTAAAAATATTATGTTCTGCCTATGGTTGATCTGGTTTGATTCCTGGTTGATCCCTGGTACCACAAAATCCCCTGAGCCTCTGAAGGTAAAACCCTAGAGCCCAACTCCCCAAATACTAGCACCTCTGGGTATGACCCTGGAAATTCTCAGCCCCACAGAGCAGCACCCTCAACCCTCACAATGAATCTTGGTTGGATTAAATGTTCCAATTTCCACCTTTAAGTTTCCTGAGCACCACTTGGTTACTCTCCCTGCAAAAACTTGTGCAAAAAGCTCCTTTTGGAAATGATATGACAACATCATGATTTACCTCGGGAGAATATATATAAGGCACAACAAGAATAATTTGGGCACTAGCAACTTCCATACATTCTTTTCCCATGACACAATGATCACCTGTAATTTTTAATGAACCACTTTTAATAACTGTAAATTGTAAAATATTCTTTCTAGAATGAAGAAGATACTCTTTTTTAGAATGACCCCATACTGATATTTTTTAAGTTAGAATGTGAATGACTGCATCAGTTCTTTATGTATTTTATGCATGTAAAAATATCTATCTTTAATAAAAAGCAATAGCTTTTTTTCTGATGAGAGAGATCAAAACGATTGTTAGAGAAAGCAATGAACTGGATTCTAGAAGGGGAATAAGCTATGGTGTCTGAAGGTATAAAAATGGGAGGGAGGAGTTAGAAATATAGTTTTTCCAACCTCAACATTAAAACTAGCAAATTACTTTTCCAGCTCATTAAATAAGACTAAAGAAGCTACCACGATCCTCCCAAAGTGCCTATCTTACTTACCTAGTCTGATCTGATCCATTAACTTTAACCAGAAGCAGACATCTAAGTATGAACACAACTAAACATCATCTTTCAAAAACAAATATTATGTTTAAAAAAAAACACTTCAGCAGTAACACTAACATTAAAATGCAGTCTTCTTCTGGCGGAAGCAACACACACAGTTAAAATGCATCTACAGGGATTCATTCAAGCCTCTTGAACATTTGTGCTTTACTGAAGAACCCTGTGCAGGTACGGTAACTGCTGTGAGCATGCTCAGATTGGGCATTTTCAACCA
Organism: Cryptotis parvus; assembly: GCA_021461705.1. NCBI lineage: Eukaryota > Metazoa > Chordata > Mammalia > Eulipotyphla > Soricidae > Cryptotis > Cryptotis parvus. Next base: position 112,680 of record JAJIBD010007977.1, read on the forward strand.
TTCTTATATACTGCACTTTCATTTTAGTATTTCAGGTATGCTTGAAGGGAGTGAACAGCCATTACGAGAGAGATCCACTCTCTAAGAAAAAATGCTCACTGAAGAACAAGATTTTACAACCATGCCCTGGGGCTTTAGAGATGCCACAGAGGGCCAGAGCACATGATTTGCATGTGGGGGTCCTGGGTCCAACCTCCAGCAATGTATGGTACCATGAGCACTAGTGGGAGCAACATCCAAGCACCAAGCAGGAGTAGCCTCTGGTACCACCAGTGTGGCTCAAAAACAAATAGAAAAAAAAAACAAAAGGCTGGAGAGACAGACAGTACTGTGGGTTGGGCATTTGTCTTGCCATATAGTCTCCTGAACACTGCCTGGTGTTACCCCTCAGCAAACAGAGCCAGGAGTAAGCCCTGAACCTCACCGGGTGTGATTCAAATATCAAACCAAACCAAAAACAAAAACAAAACCCCAAATCTCATATGTATGTATATAAATGTATACATGTGTATATATATACACACTGGTATTTGACATATCAAATACGACACGGGTAGCTTGCCAGGCTCTGCCGTGCGGGTAGCATACTCTTGTAGTCATCTCAAAATCCAGCATTTATTGATGAACCGCGGCTGCATAGGGCTACGGGAGCCGGGCTGTGATAGGCTGGTCTGCAGGGTGGAGTTCTGACCAGAGGGAAGTCCAGATGTGGAAAATGAAGGCCCTCATTTAATTATAGACCTCATGCCCATGACCTGATGGAATGGTTTGAGGCTCTTTATGTTCCTGGAGCAAGCAGGTGTCCTTGGGCTCTACTTGCATGAGACAGGTCATATTGAGATGTTACTGGTTCCCTGCTCGAGCAAATCGATGATGAATGGGAAGACAGTGATACAGTGATATATACACACACACACTCACACAAACTATATATATATATATGTATATATATATGTATATACATACAGCATATACAAATATACATACACACAATGTTCTGTCACATAGGCCTTTCAAGAACATTCTTCTTCAAGCTCAAGTAGTCGTGCTGTTTTATGGACATCTCCATTAAAGAATCTGCATTTCCCAGTGAATACACTTATTCTGGGGAAGTGCCTAGTTTATTAAAATCGGATGAAAGAGCTGTGGAGAAGGTACTAGCTCAACCCAGCTCCCATCCCCAGATACCACAGCAGTCAGTTTCTTCAGAAATCAGTCAATGTTTCTGATGGAGAAGGGAAAGAAACAAGGAAACATTATTTTTCTAAAGCACATAAAATTGTTCTGAAGCACAACTGTGGGACCTTGAATCCATCCCCTTAGTCCCTTCTGCAAAGTGATGAAAGGTTTACAAGATGGCAAGACAAACATGAGAGTGAAGGGAGGTCTTGTGGGAAGCAGAGTCATTAAATACTAATCGGAGACAGCTTTCATAAGCTGTCTAATTCAGTTGCTTTCAAACCTTTAAAATCTGTGGGACACTCGAATCATGTAAATCAAAAGTCTCAGAGCAAAGATGTAAAATAATTAGGGAGAGCATTTGTATGAGGTTTGAATGGGCTTTCTAGCAATTTATGGAATATAGTTTAAAATGGCCTAAAATACCTGAATCTTCAGGTTACTTTAAAATGATGGCTTTATCAAAACCTTTGCATTTTTTTGTTAGTTATTTCCAAAGAAAAGAAAAAATATTGTTTCCCCCCAAGGCAGGGTTATAAGGCTTAATCAATGCCTGGCCAGAGTGTGGGGAAAAGTATTTACATACAGTAAATAGACAAGCTTTCTCTCTCTCAATCTCTCTCTCTCTCTCTCTCTCTCTCTCTCTCTCTCTCTCTCCCCCCCCCCCCATCTTCTTTCTCCATATATATGTATATATACATATATAATTGATTTTTATTATAGTAACTATTCCATTAGGATAAGAATCATTAAATATAATTTCAAAGAGCTGAGTTAATTTTAGCAGGAATTATTTGCCTTTGCTGAATCTAAAGTCCTCAATCCATCAAAGGACAGGATAGGTCTACACTACTTTTAACAGCTTTCCTTTCCCCTTCAAATCTAATCTTTTTTTTCCAGTTTAAGATCCTTGCAATGAGGTAAGGACTATTTATTTATCTACTAAAATTCTTGCTTTGTATCTGTCTCCCTTATTGTTCTGTGAATTACATTCAGGGGAAAAACAGCAATATGTGAGTTTCTTTTTTTTTTTGTATTTGTCCACTTGTTCTCCTTAATGCTTTTATTTCCTATCTTTATGGGACGGGGCAGAGTTTGGGACCCTATTCACAGTGCTTGGGGTCACTCCTGACTCTGTGCTTGGAGGCTGCTCCCAGCAGTGCTGGGGACAATGCAGTGTAGGAATTGAACCAGGGTCAGCTGCATACAAGACAAGAGACTTAATGCTTGTACTTTCTCTCTTTCCATCATTTCCTAGCTTTACCTGAGCTCCAAGTTTTGGAGCCAAACAGCCTTGAGTTCAATACCAGTGGGGGGGCTAGGCACAAATGATCTGACTACTGTCAAACAGTTGCTCCTCAATGTCTAACATGCTACTGATAATGTCCCCTGTCCACTGTGTAAGGATGAAATGAAACAATAGATCTAAAGCACGGCCACTGTTGCAGGACACCTAAAAGACTAGGCCTCTGCTTCTGCCCTGGATTGCCTCCTGCAGGTCACTTCATAGATAGGGGGATAGTCTGAATGTGGCAGTCTTATCTGACCATGTATTCTGTACTGGCTGGTATAAATATTCTTTCATGCTACCACAATCATCGTGTGACTAGCTAGATCTTACCAGCATATTTGCCTGGCCACGTTGGATCTCTAAGTAATTAGACCAGAGAGAAATGCTGTTTGCCTCCAAGCAAGCAAGCATGGCTCCCTGATAACTCAAAGGCAACTAAAAATACAAAACTACTGTGAAGTAGACGAGTCTCTTGTGAAGGCTTGGAGAAATATTTAACTGGCATTAGTATTAGTCTTTGGTACAGAGACATGCCATCTCAAAAACCCCCTTCTCTATACTATAAAGGCAATTCCAGGCAGATCTTGGCTTAAGATATTAGATGAGGTGCTGGGAGAAATTACCTGAGGGCATTTGATCCTTCCTGCCAGGGGAAGTTACATTTAGCTTATAGCTTCTCCCAGCTCTGCTAGGAGGCTTTTAATTAGCTCTAGGTCCTTGTAAACAACCAGATGGTCTCCTGAAGTTGCTACTTTTCTATAAAGCTATTTTCCTGTTTTCATCTCTAGATAGCCCAGCCCAGAATGGGCTGGGCTGGGGAGTTTGGGCGGATTTCTAGCTATAAAATAAGCTGCAAGAAGAAAGAAGCTCTCTTTTTTTCCCCTTTTTTTGCCATTTCGACTTCCCTTGTTGTTTTGCTTCTCTGTCCTCTCCACTCTCTGTTGGGCCTCAACACGTGGTGGCAGCCATCTTGGCCTACACCTGGCTGGGGCCTAGCTGGGAACCCAGAGTCCGGAGGTTTTCCCTGCTCTTGGATTGTATATTGGAACCTGTGATAGTAAAGCCCTTTTAAACCTGCATCGGATTCCTGAGTCTTCATCCATTCCCCGCCGGCTTCAGAGGTAGAAGGGAACTCGCTTCCTGGCACTGTAGGGGACCCCGGCAGTGCTCCCCAACATCTGGTGTCCCTGGGTGGGCACCCCTGCAGGCCACCACACGGATGCCAGAAAAGTTAAAATCTGCATCACACACTTCAGTTTCCAGTTTTTTAAAAAGTATTTTATTATACCACCATGAGATATATAATTACAAAGACATACAATTAAAAAGTTCATATTTGGGTTTTGGTCATACAGTGTTCCAGCACCCATGCCTCCACCAGTGCCCATCTCCCACCACCAACATCCCGGTCCTCTCTCCCCTCCCCAGCCCGCCTCCATGGCAGATTCTTTATTTCTCAAAAACTTTTTCATTTAACTTTTTCTCCTTGGGTTGCTAAGTATTGAGAACAAAGAAGATGATCATGAACATCTATCCACTCCCCAATTCATTATAAATGTTAGATAATTAAGCCCTGCACCAACTCTCTGAAGAAGAAGAAATTTCAAAACAGCCATGGAAATACTGGCAGTGCAAAAAGGTTTAGGTTTAGGTTCCACTAAACTTCCAACTGTCTTCTAACCTGTCCTGAACAGGCCACAGCCCAGAAGGCAGATGAGGTTGTACACTTGCGATAAAGGAGAATGAAAAGGAAGAGAGGCCAAGGAGAAGCAAGGAAACTGCTTCCACTCACACAATTCCCAAATTGGCATCTGAGTCACTCTCTCAATTTAAAGGTGATGACTTAAAGTGAGCAGTAGTGGATCTATCCACCCCTTTGATGGAGGGCAAGACAGTAGAGAATTTTAGAAAGGTAGAGTGAAAACATATAGAATGAAAAAGCTCTGATGGAAAGACATTGGTAGAGGTTATGATCTCTGCATGTCAATGCTCCTGATTACCAACAGCAAGCCTCCGACTTCAGGCATGGTCCCAGCCCTGATATCTATATCACCTGTAAGAAAGTCCCAAATGGCAGGTTCATAACTGGAACAAGGTATATTCATCAGGGTCAACATATCTATTATTTTGGTACTTGAGTTACAGATAAACCGCTGAGGGGTCAGACACACACTTCCCTCTACAATGCTCTCATGAGGAATCCTCGCCCTCCCTGGTTTCTCCTATCCCTCCATCAGCATCCATGGTACGCTGAGATCTGAAGCTCTATCAATCTACTCTCGTTTTCTATGTCACATGGACTACTTTTTCTGTGTCCTCACCTGGTCATCTTAGATTTAGAGCCCATCCTAATCCTATATAAACTCAATTAACAAACTATACTGCAAAGATCCTGATTTCAAATTCAGGTCATATTTCGAGGTTCCAACTCGCCACAAATTTAAGGACACCACTATTCAATTTACCAGGGAGATTTTGAACAAAATTTTATTTCTATCACCATCCAGCTCAGTATAATAGCAAGGTTCTGAAAATATTTCCAATGATAAAGTTATTTGTGAAATATTTACATATAAGTACTAGACAGATAGCTCAAAGAACGTGAGCACATATTAGGTATTCAGGAGACTGGATTCAGTACCAGCACTGCATGGTTCCTCCCCAAACAGGGAGCAGCCTGTGAGGGCCACTGGGTGTACTCCCCAAATTACATATTAAAATATTAAATAAATACATTAATTATAGGATATCTAGTTTTGCCAAATATATATAGATCCATAGGGCTATAAAACACATTTCAATAAATTTAAATGGATTCAAGTCATACAATGCATGTTCTTTGAAATAGAATAAACAGAAATCAATACCAGGAAGAGATCTATGGAGAAATCTCAGATACTTGAAAAATGAATTACAAATTCTCAAATAATCATTTGAGAATTTATAATTCTCAAAGAAACTAAAGGGCAAATTATAAAGCATTTAACTTGAATGAAAATAAAAGCAAAACATATCAAAATAGGTGAGATGCTGCTTAAATAGTGCTAAGGGGAATATTTATTGCAGCGAAGGCCTATATTATAAAAAGAACAAGTCTCCACCTGAAGAAACTGTAACTAAGACAGCAAATTAAAACCAAAATTAGAACATAAGAGCTAATAAATTTGACTGAAGAAATCAATAAAAAGGAAAACACAAAGCCAAAGAGAAAATCTAAGGAACAAAAATATGGTTCTTCAAGAGGGTTAGTTTTGTGCAAAGCAAGATGTTAAACAAAGAAGTAAAGACCATTGCATTCCAATCACACAAAATTCTAGAAAATGGAAACTAATCTCTGACATTCAAAGGCAGGGAACATAATGGCAGTTAGCAGGGCAAGAAAATATACATATATATGTATATATATGCATATAAAATATACACATATATTTATATATACATATATATGTATATTTAGAATAAAGCAGCTTACAAGACAGATATACACATATGAGAACATTTTTTCATGATGTACACATATGGAGCAAGTTATTTCCAAAAAAGAGGATTTTGGGGTAATTTTTAAAACCATTTTTACTACAAATAAAGCATGGAAAATTATCTATATAACATTTTATAACATCTATCTAAAATTAACATTTAATTTTTTAAATGCTAGAATAAAAATATTTATAGAAAATATGGGTTTCCATGAAATAACTAAGCAAGGATAAAAGAGATGAAAGAATGAAATCTCCAATCTTCTCACTTTTGAATTCATCATAGTCAAGCCCATCCAAATTCCTGGGCTCTAAGCATCTCACTTCTGAACTTCCTTCCAAGGAATAAAGACAAGAAACGAAGGGAAAACAGAACACGCTACATTTTCAGGCAGCACTCCAGTTTTGTTTTTTCCTTTTTGAGAACTTGCAAGCATAGAGTTCTTGGGGAAGTTTATCTTGTTTACGGATTCTATAGAAGGTCAGATGCTAACAGAGGCCCTTTGATAGCTCTATTAAAAGAAATGTCTTAGACCCAGGGGTTTCATCAGGAAGCAACTTAGGGGCAAATCACACTTATCAAAGGTAAGTGCACAGTCAGGATGGAAAGATTCCTAGTCAACATCAACAGGGAAGGAGTTGCTGAATGCATAGAAAAATCTAAGCATGGAGCATTCACGGACACTGCAGCCACATATATGTAGTGTTTGGATTGTTCTGTTGCCTTATTCACTTACTGTTTAAGAGACAATTCTTCAAAACAGCAACATAAGATGATGAACAGTAAGTGATTTAAGGCCCCTTTTTGCTTTACAGAGTGCTGGGTTCTTATTAGATTACTCTGTCTCTTAAGATTTGATATAAACAAGTTGGACTAGTAAATGGAGAGAACCAGATGCACCACCTTGTGCCTTGTGAAGTTTGGAATGACTTTCTTTTTTTGGTAGGGAGTGGGGGGCGGCCATCCCTGGGGTGCTCAAGGCATATTCCTGGTTCTGTGCTCAGGGATCACTCCTGATGGTGTTTGAGGGACCATCTGAAGTGCCAGGAATCAAACCAGGGTTGGGCCCATGCAAGGCAAGTGCTTTAATCTCTCTGGTCCCTGGGCTGATGTTCTGGCCCAACCTTCTTTGCAATTGGGAAAGCAGCAAGACAGCATGAGGGGGCTAGACTGGGACACCCTCCTACATGGAGGGGCTTAGAGGAGGGCCACCCAGGCCTTTTCAGTCTTTACTGTAACTGTATCCCCTGTCTCCCGCCACGCGATGTCGAGCGGCACCGTAACTCTCCTAGACTGTCCAGCAAGTAGAGCCCCAGGGCACCGCTTGCTCCAGGAACAAAAGCCTCAAACCATTCCACAGGTCATGGGAATGAGGCTATAATGTTACTGGTATTTGGCATATCAAATATGACATGGGTAGCTTGCAGGCCTGCCGTAGGTAGCATACTCTTCTAGTCCTTTATAAATCCAACATTTATTGACGAACGCCCAGTGCTTCGGCCGTGAACCGGGCTGTGATAGGCTGGCTGTGGATGGAGTTCTGACGAGGGGAAGTCCGGATGTGGAAAATGGAGGCCCTCATGGAGGGGGGTCACTGGCTTGTGGCGAGGCCGCTGAGGTGGCAGGCCAGGCTCGAACACGCCATTTCAGTCTTTAGGGTCACCTTAATCTAGTCAACATTTTTCCAAGGAAAGAAGTGTTGTCACCCTAATTCTTCATCCAACACTGTCACTGGGTATCGCTGAATAGCAGCCACTGTTATTTTTATCATTCATAGATGTCTTCAGTGATGGTCGGTAATAGAGGAATCACACCAAACCCCTATCTACATGGTACAGAACATGTATCCTAGTGTACCTAGGTACACTAGGTTCTATGGTACCTAGGCACCTAGGTTCTGTGGTATAGAACAGGTATCCTGAATTACATCAATACTGCTAACTTGCTGACTCACTTGTAAAGCCAAGTGTCCTCACTTCAAGAATTCATGCAGGGAACCAGACATTTAACCTCAGTTATTTTCTATATAATTAAATGCCTATGAAGTCTAGCTGTAGAACTTGTTGGACACTTGTTCTACAGATATTCATAAACATGCTTTGTTTCACGTTTCCCACAAGTACATTGCTCCCTCGCACAGGTGGAGTGCCAAGAAGGACATGGGGCAAGTAGTTACATCAGAGTTCCTACCCTCAGCCCTCATCACTAAATATTCTCCAGAAATTTCCTTTTCTTTAAAGGTAGGTATTTAGGTACCAGAGCATGCTCATGATCACTCCTGGGGACTGGTACTCATCCAAAAGAGCAAGAACAATCAGTGTTGGTGTGGATGCGAGGAGAAAGGGACTCTCATCCATTGTCGATTGGTCCAGCCTTTTGGAAAACAATATGGACATTCCTCAAACAACTAGAAATTGAGCTCCCATTTGACCTAGCAAACCACTCCTGGGAATATACCCTGGGAGCCTAAATACAAGCAGAAGCACCATCTTCACTTCTATGTTCACAGCAGCACTATTCACAATAGCCAGAATATGGAAACAACCTGAGCACCATAGAACAGATGGCAATGTTTAAGAGAAGGGAGATAAAAAGAGAGAGAGAGAGACAGAGGGAGAAGAGGGGAGAGAGACTAGATAAAGAGTCTACTATTGAGGCAGTTAAGGGAGTGGGAGGGAATCAGGGGACATTGGTGGTGGGAAATGTGCAATGGTGGAGGGATGGGTGCTAGAACACTATATGACTGACACCTATTCATGAATAATTTAGTAACTGTATAGCTCACTGTGGCATAATAAAAGAAAAAAGAAAAAAGGAACTGGTACATCTACACAATGGACTACTATGCAGCTGTTAGGAAAAATGAAGTTATGAAATTTGCTTATAAATGGATGGACATGGAAATTATGCTGAGTGAAATTAGTCAAAAGGAAAAGGACAGATATAGAATGAGTGCATTCATAGGCGGGATATAAAAATAGTATCACTTGTATCACTTGTCTTCCAGTGTTCATTGATTTGCTCCAGTGGTGCCAGTAATGTCTCCATTTGTTGGGAATGAGGTCTATAACTGTTATTTCACCTCTGGATTTAGACCTGCTTACCCTTTCAGTCCCTACTTTCCTTGATGAACCTCAACTCCTAGAAAGCTATTACATTTGTCCCCCACCCGCAGTGCCTTGGCTCACCAAGTAGGAACATGCCGGTTTTTCTGAGAACAGGTCCACTTTTAAGGGTCAGAACACCAGCTTAAAGGGGAGGCTTGCTGCTGTCGCTGCATCCCTTTCTGTGCTTCAGAGTGTTGGCTTCTCCTTTCTTAATGGGGTCTGGGGATTGGATTGGAGGTCATAATGTTGGGGGCTCTGGGCTCTGTGCTCAGAAGTACCTCCTGGTAGCACTAGCATGTGCTGGGGGGTCCAACTTAGGCCTTCCTCCGCAAATCATGCACTTAGTTCTTTGAGCCATCTCTCTGGTGCCAGTGGGGGGGGGGGTGGTGAAGTTCTTTTAAAGTCAGATATATATCCTTTTCACCTCATTTGCTTATTCAGCTCAAAAAGGAAATTTCAGCTTCATGCTCTGCCTGAATTTTCCAACATAATAGTTAAGGTTAGAATGGTCTGGATGGTTAGGATGGTAAGGATGATAAAGGGGTAGGGTGCTTGCTTTTTACGCTGCTTACCTGGGTTTGTTCCCTGATGTAATATATCATTCCCACTGATAGGAGTAATCCCTGAGTACAGAACCAGGAATAAGCCCTGAGTACCACCAGCTGTAGTCCCCAAAACAAACAAAGAAAAACAGTAGTAGTAATCGGGGTCAATGAGTTTGGTGTGTGGCAAGGAATCTGCCTTGCAAATGCGAGACCATGAGTTTGATCCCAGGTGCTACTCAGAGGCTCCGACTCCCAGGGCCCGCAGTGCTGCTCTCCAGAACCCAGCACTGTAGGAACTTCAGAGAAAGCAGAATGAGAAATAATCAGCAGTATGAGCAGCAAGATCCAAAAAGATTTAATGACCAAAAGATCCTTGAGCATGGCCAGATGTATAAGAAAGAGAAATGCTAACAAAGGAGCCCCCAAGGATTTATAACCAAAAAAGACCCCAAAGAACCTAATAAGGAGTTGAAGCAGAAATAGTCATGAGAAAACCTGAGAAATTTATGCTCAAAAGAGCCTTGAGAACGATAAGGTTCAAGAAGGTCCTAAGAATTTATGCATGAAGGATGCTAAAGATTTATGAATGTATTATTCACCCAAATCAGTACCAAGAGGCTCACCATCCACCTGCCCAGGCACTGACCCTCTATATAACCTCCCCATGGGGGGGTGCTAGGCTGACAGGGGCTCAAAGGATGACACACAAAGAACATACCACAAGAGCATGTGACTGTCTCGGGGGAGTGCACCAAGGAAAGGTATATAAGGAAGCTGAAGTGTTGGTACAGTGGGTTAGTTTCGCCTCGCACATGGCCAACCTGGGCTCAATAACTGGCATCACATATGGTTCCCTGAGCCCCACCAGGAGTAGTCCGTGAGAGCAGAGCCAGGAGTAAACCCTAAGCATTGCCAGGTGTGGCCCCCAGCCCCACCCCTTCCCAAAAAAGCACACACACTCACACAAAGGGGAAAAAAACCCTTTGTATAAACCTGTACAAAGGCAAATGAGAGGTCTTTGACTCCTCTGAATAAAGACCAGTCCACACTAATCCTTTAATAACATTTATTTTCATGGTTCTGTAACTGATTGATCTTTCTCTGCTGTGGTGTTTGTCTTACCCAGGCCAACTTTTTATTCAGGAGAAAACAAGTGCTGAGAAATTCTGGAGAGGGGAGTGTCTCTGCCTTCCCTCAAACCCCCTAGGGGGCTCCCCAGCCAGGTGTGTGCAAGTACCACAACTGAAGAGTGAACACACAGCTGAGACTGAACATGGCGACCCACCCAGAGCACAGAATGTCAAGCACTCTCAGAGCAAAGGAAAAAGAAGGGGGCAAACAGCAAGGGACAGGGGAAGTTAAGGAGAGAAAGGGGGATTATGTGTTTCTGATTCAAATTCAATTAAATCTGATCAAACATGTCTTGCCCCTTGAGGTGTTGCAAGTGTGGCTGCAGTACCCAGCTGAGTGGACAGATGGCAGACAGGAGACAGGCTTGTCTACACCCAGGGCTCTGTCCCATGGACCCTGGATGGTTGATGGTCTGACATTGAAAAGACTGGGTCCCCTGGGATGAACCCAGAGCCATGGAAGAGGCTGGCAAGCTACCTGTGGTGTATTTGATATGCCAAA